>JASDQU010291218.1:985-14409 GCA_032191745.1 Picea mariana | reverse complement strand
AAGTTGAAGAGGGTTTATATAGATATAGAAGTGATCATTTTTATACACATTATAACTATCTTTCGGATAACACTAAGAAGTTTCTTAGGAGGAGTCAAAGGCACATCTTGAAGTTAAAGGGATGCTCAAATAACAAGAAGAGAGTAATAAGACTCAATTAGAAGAAAATGAAGAAGAGATCACAAGACTAAAGAATGAAAAAGAAGATATGAAGGTAGATGATGAGATTAGAAAAAGTTTTGAAAGTATTATTCATCTCAAGACCCAAATTGAAGAAGCCAAAAGGGTAGAAGAACTTTTGAAGAATCAAATAAATGAAAAGGAAGAGTCATGTCATAAGTTAGAAGCTGAAGGTATTGACCTTAGAAAGAAGGTAGAGAAGTCAAACAAATTCTTGAATAGCTCAAGAATCTTGGATGAGATATTGGAAAGTCAAATATCACCATATGATAAATCAGGACTTGGATACAAGGAAGAAGCTACACATGCTGAAGCAAGCACCTCAAAGAAGCATGAGGTAATTCCATCAAAGAAGGAAGACAATGTTGCAAAGAAACCATCTACACAAGGCAAAGAAAATTTCAAAAGAACAAAGCAATGAAGACATCAAGAAGCTATCTTTGGGACACCAAAGCAAAGGTATGAAAGTATTTTTCATGGGCATTGTTATTCATGTAATGAATATGGTCACAAATATTTTGAATGTAGAGCTTATGAAAGGAAATATAATGAAAGATTTCATAACACCATAGGGTGTTGGAGATGTGATCAAGTAGGACACATTGTTGTTCACTGTAACACCATGAGATGCTACAACTATAGTGGATTTGGCCACAAATCCCAGGAGTGTTGGAACACAAGAAGAAAGTCCATGATGAGGACTTCACATAGCATGGCTAGAAGAAGGAATGAAGTAAGGAAGGGAGACATATTTGAAAATATGGATGCTCAAAGCTCAAGTTCTGAGGAGCAGGGACATCTACAGAAGTAGGTGAAGAAGACAAAGTAGCCAGAGCAGAATGAAAGACTGAAAGGAAGTTAAAAAATGTCATCTACTGAGGCATACATGGGTGACAGTGGTATCCATCGCGTACATACACAGGCTGACCTTGTATAGGTCACGTACATATGCGAGCTGTCTGTGCAGCAGGCCGCGTATATGTGGTAAAGCCTAAGGAAAAGGGCTATGCACAGGGATTGCAGTTTGATGTGATGGTATAACTCTGTGATGCAGGGTCTGACATGGTTTATTACAGGTTCTGACATTGTTTTTTGTAGGTTTTCATGATTCTATATTAGATTATGTAAGGTGATGATGTAAAATAAAATCTTGGGTGCATGGAAATAACCCATGAGTATGGATTGATGCATTTTCTATTGAAGAACAATGTTGGTGATGACAGTGAAGTTATGACACCTTGGTTATCTGATATATCTTGATGATGTATTGGAAAGATTGGTGCATGCATTTAGCATTGGTGCATGCATTTAGCATATGGATGGGCTACACATTGGGACATGTGGTTGGTGAGTTGATGAGGTGATCATGTTGTACATCATTGATCATTCATATCTTGATCTATAATTGACACATGTTTGGCACACTCATATATGGCATATGCTTGATGATACTACACCATTGGTACTACTTGATCAACACAACAATTGGTATTTGTTTAAGATAAATGATTGTGGTACTTGGTTCATGATGGAGACATATCATGAGTGATATGACACATGGTTGGCATATTGGTAGATGCACATGGTTGGCATATCGGTAGATGAACATGTTGGCATATTGATAGAGGCATATGATTGATACATTCCATGGATGATATCTTTTTGCACATTGCATGATGTTGATGTACATGGTTGATGTACATGGGTGTTGTGCATGGTGGGAACATTTTGGTACATGATGTACTTGATTGATATTTTTCTCATGATTCTTTATTTCATTGTTGACATATCTTTTGCTTCATGATGCTTGGTATAACATGATTTTGATGCATGAACATGTCCAAGGATCGTTATATGGTAGCACATTGTTCATCTCGCAGAGAAGATAGGGTAGGTATACCCATAGGGGGAGTCATTCTTCTTCCCATGATTCTAGGAGGAGATATTTATCAGATGCATACCCAGAAAAGAGCCTTATATTTGAAGAAAGAGCACAGAGGCATAATGCCAGGAGGAGCAATGGTCACAAGGGGAGTATGTCCGATATATTTTCAGCATTACATTAGAGTGATATCCCTTGTTCAAAAGGGGAGAGATTATTCAGAGGAATATCAAAGGCACTCAGATAGGGGGAGCAGCCCCAAGGAAAGTTGAAGCAGGGGGAGAATCCCCAAGAGTAAAATGGCCCTTTGCCATTGATGTCAAAGGGGGAGAGATAGTCACATTGATGTGATTGATGATTATTGATTGGGAGAGATAGTCACATTGAATATTGATGTAGAGCATGACTTATCTACATGTTGACATCAATAATTGGTAATTGGTGTTGACATCAATATTGGTATTTCCATCAATGCCAAAGGGGGATATTGTTGGATCATGTTGTCATTGATGCTAATGGTTTGATTGATTGATGTCAAGTGATTGAATGATGCCAAAGGATTGATTGCTTGATGATTGATGTAATGTAATATGTATTTTCCTTGATGAGAATGCATAGATGAATATGGGTCAATGATTTGTCATTGATATGATGAAGATGGATCAATGATTTGTCATTAATACATGATGAAGATGGATCGATGTGGTTTCATTGGTATATGATGCATTGTTGGAAAAATGTATAGATGACTCATTATTGTCTTATCATGATTGATAAGGTAAACAAATGGATGAACTCCAAAGTGATCCCCTTATGTTGAAAGCCCTCACGGGAAGACACTTTGCGGATTGAGTTATCCTAGAATAATGGTTGGAAGACCCATGCTTGTATGTGGAATAATGAGATGAAGATCAAGGAAATTGTTGATGAAACTATCCTAGATGGATAGTGCTTGTCATGACATTTTACGTGGTATGTGGAATGTCACATAACTCCTCATGGTTTGAGAGTTATGGCCTTATGAAGATGAAGGACCCCCACATGAAGGCTGTAAGCCCCAAAGCTCAAAGAAGTCAAAGTGACCTAAAAGAAGAAATCATTATTTAAATGATAAATTAATGTGACAAAGTCAAGGTGGATTATTTAATTAATAAACAAAAGTGACAAAATCAATAAATAATAAAGTAAGGTGACAAAATCAAGAAGGAATATTTAAATGATAAAGTATTGGAGAACTTTCTATTTATGGAAAGTGGTTAACCCTAAAATAAGGAAAATAGGTTAAGTGACTTGGAAATGGGTTAATATTATTTAAATGATAAATTAAAGTGACAAAGTCAATGTGGGTTATTTAAATAATAAAGAGAAGTGACAAAATCAAGATATGATAAAGTAAGGTGACAAAATCAAGAAGGAATATTTAAATGATAAAGTATTGGAGAACTTTCTATTTATGGAAAGTGGTTAACCCTAAAATAAGGAAAATAGGTTAAGTGACCTAGAAATGGGTTAAGTGACCTAGAGGATGAAAATATAAATAATATAGCAATGGTCTCTTGGAGATCGTCCTTTTTGTGGATCAATGGAGAGCTTCTTGTGAGAATGTCTTTTGGAGTATTGGTGGAGAGCTTATTGTGAGAGCTTCTTGCGCATTTTTTGTGTGGAACACTTAAGAATATTGAATATATATAGGTGAATAAGGTAACCAAAGGATATGTAAGCCGAATTTCAAAGGGAAGGTGAAGAAAAGAGGGTCAAAATTCAAGGGAGCATAAATTATTTTCATGATGCTTTCTAAGGTATGTTATTTACAGGTCATCTCACCATTTTTGTAATAATTTTTTTTATATAATGATTCAAACTATGAGATTGATATTCCATTGAGGAAACATATCCAAGTATATGTGGTAAAAAATTCATCTTGTGGGTCATTGTATTTTTGGAGATACACTCCGTGGAAAACAGGGTTTGTGGCTAGTCTTTAAACTAGTCTAAAACAGGTGTTTCGGGTAAAAATGTCATAACTTCTTAATAACAGATCCAAATTCAATGATACCAATTTTTTTGTTTATATTACTGTCTTTAGTATGCTTTGTAACAGTTTTAGATCGATTCAACAAATATTCCGTGCGGGGCACTCTCTACAAGGTCGATCTCTAGAATAAGACAAAATTCAGCAAGGTATGCCATTTTTGCTATAAATCCTTTTCTGAGAGGTTCCAAGTAGTGAAACCTAGAGGAATTTCACAAAACACACTAAATGAAATTTTGTATCAGTTTTATGTCTTTATTCATTACAGGTACAAAGTTATGATTATTTCATGTTAGGGTTGTTGACTAATCCAAAACTAGTCATGGTTGAGACAAGCAGTTGATGAGTTGGCACATACATGAGGTGTATAGTTGATGATGTTGGTACATATTGATGATTCATTGTTGATGATTAGTTGAAACATGATTGGTATATACTTGGTACATGGTTGGATGCACTTGTTTATGGTACAGGTTGATTACAGGTTGTTTGGCATAGGTTGGTGCATGGTTGATGCACTTTTTTATGGTACAAATTGATATATTTTGAGGATTTTTGCCTCATCAAAGTTGGTGCTAAGGGTGTAATGTGATTCTTGCATATAGATCTGGTTCTCTTGTAGATTTGTACTCTATTTAGTTGTTTCTGAAAAACCCCTGGATTGAAGTCCATAATAAAAAGAAAAAATGTACATACATCTTGTGTTGTTTGTGTTCCTTGTGGAGATGATATGTTGATGATATATTGTTGATATATGTTGCTGATATGTATTCAAATCTAACTAATTATAAATGAAAACAATGAGTAATGAGTAAATGTTGAATTTTAACTAAGGATTTTTGTGTAAGAGGGAAGTTTTGGGAAAAAGATCCCCACACTCATTCACCCCCCCCCCTCTAAGTGTGGTAGGTGTGCCCAACAAGAGCGAGGATAGTTTTGGGAGAAAATGAAGTGGGATGTGAAGGAGTACACTTTCACTTGCCTTATATGTCAGCAAGATAATATGGACACTATAATTAGAGTAGGGTTGTTGCAACCTTTACCGATTCCAGAGAAACCATGGATGAGTGTCTCAATGGACTTCATCACACAAATTCTATTGGTGCAAGGATACAACGATATTTTGGTCATGGTGGATCGATTCTCCAAGTATGATGTCTTTGTTGCGACAAAATGCCTTGCAGCGCAAAATAATTTGTGAAGTTGTTTTTCAAGAACAAAGTGAAGTATTGGGGTATTCCTCTGAATGTTGTGTTAGACAAGGATACAAGGTTCACGAGTAAGCTTTGGACATCATTGTTCAATCTTGTAGGGATGAAGTTGTTGAAGATTTCATCCTACCATCTACAGACGGATGGGCAGACCAAAGAAATCAACCCACTTCTCGAGGAATACATATGGAACTATGTACAATTTGATCGCATTAATTGACCAAATGTTTTGGACGTTGCCCAGTTCAACTACATCATGCAAAAGAGTTCAGCAATGGGCTACAGCCCATTCGAGTTGGAGAATGAACAACAACACACAACTCCTCATTTTATGGCATAGGGTTATTATGGGATGAATCCATTATCTATGGGTTTTGTGAATAGTTGGTAGGATCGATTGGAGATAGATCGTACACACTTTACTAACACAGTAGATAGAATGAAGTAGTGGGAAGATCATATCAAGCGCGACGCAAAATTACAAGTAGGAGAGTTGGTCTTACTCAAGCTGAGCAAAGATCATTTCCCACCACCTAAAGGGATGGATCCATATCTCATGTAGAGGTATGAGGGACCATTCAAAGTTCTTGAGAATATTGGCAACATCACCTACAAATTGGAGTTTTTGTTCCACGTGCTACATATTCACCTTGTCTACCATGTTATCCAATTGAAGTCATGCCAAAGAGACCCAGAAGACCCAATTCGAGTTGAGCCATCCAGAGCACTAACCATTGTTGCATATAATCCAGAGTTGGAGGTAGAAATGATTTTGGTGCATCACATCTTGGAATGGGGCAGAGGTTGTGTGCATGAGTACTTCATCCATTGGAAGGACAATCCTAACGAAGAGGACAATTAGGAGAGATATGAGCCCTTATGGAAATATGAGGACATGATTCAAGACTTCAACAAAGGTCACTAACCAGGACAGTAGTGCCCTCTTTGTAAATATTTGTTTCTGTTTCAAAATATAATAAATGAAGTCAGGTATTAGGAACTGTTATTTTTGCTCGCATTATATTTGTGTCTCTTGTGTTTCACATGTTTTTTGTTGTATTCCAAATTGACTAAGTGTTAAGGAATGTTAAGGAATGTTAACAAATGTCTAAGTATACAATTGATTTTCATGTAGTATGGATGTGACTCGTCTATAGCCTAGAACAGAGTATGGGTATGATCTAGGTGAAGAGGTGTAGTCTAAGTGAAGTATCCTTGGTTGAGCCAAGCTGCCTAGAGAGAATCATCGTGGTGTTTCACATCCATGAGACGTCAAGGTTGGACTTGGGCATGACTCTTGGGGGCATGACGTTTCCCATAACTATTTATCATTTAATTATTAAACAATAATTTAACTCCAACCCTTATTATTCAAATATTAAACAAAAAAACTTAATGTTAACTCGTTGCTTAAATGCAATTATTGATTTTTTAATGTACTATACACTACATTTTTAAAAATATATATGTAACAAAAATAAATACATAAAATGTATTTACTGTTATCATAAATACTTGGCCACATGAACCATTTTATACCTGAATGTGTTTCAAATTCAAGCAATCTTCCACCAAGTTTCTAGGAAGGGGGTACCATAAATGAGGAAACACATTTGATGGACATGTAGAGACCCCCCTCCCAAAGTTTAGAAAACATCATGGGAAATGTCAAGGACCCCATCCAAAATCCTAAAAATAACAAAAAATATATATATGAAAAACATGACAAACATAAATGATGAAAGCGTGAAATAAATCTTCACATTGGGATGCAAATTAGAACAACCATGATTCATCAAACTTTGTTCATAAAAAATTGGCATGAAATAATAGGCTCTAATGCCTTCTTCCATCTCTTATTGTGTCACCCTTGCAAATTGTAACAAAAATAATTAAGAATAACAATAGTACTAATAAAAAATAATCATTAGGTTAATGAAAAGTCAAAGGACACATCCCATTTCATATTGTGATTGGTGGATGAATATAAATGTGTCGTCACAAGGCTCATTATAACATCACTAATTCACTATCAATGATTTATCACTCAATATATCTTTATATGTTTGCATAAATATTCTTGTGATCTCGTGATAAATAGTTTTGTTTATTCCATTCGATATCAAATCCAAGTCTTCGCCACTTTGTGGAATAATTATGCATATCAATCTATCTTAAAATTAATGTTTCGTACTTAGGAATCAATTAAATTCCATACAAAAACAATTTATTGCATTGTTGTGTCATACCACTATGTCATACTTACAGTGGAGAACTTTACCGAGTTACATTGGGAACAAAAACTATCCTTCTTCAACCATTAAAGAGAGCCAAATAGGATAATAAACATTACGAAGCACATGGATTAATCAAAATTTCTATCTCTAGTGATCTACAATTTCACCTTTAATGAATTAAGGCCCCAGATGCAACTTGACAAAATCTAGAAACCAAGTTTGATAAACACAATGAGATTTGAGCCCACCAACTCATAAACCAATTGATTGCTTTAATCCGAGTGATTTCTCTTGCATTAAAAATTTTCTATCTAAGTTTAACAAACTTAGGCATTTACTTGCAAGATGTAAGATTAAAAAAACATGACCAACTCATATATATACTATTATTTCTAAGCTTGACAATGCCTATTCTACTTTTGTAGCTACTTTTCACTCCATAAAATAAACACTTTCTAGTTAAGAGGTTACTTGCAAAATTACCTCTTTTGAAGCATTTTATGATTCTCTCGCTAGACAACCAAATATGTTTTTGATATTGGAATGATCAACACTGCAGGTACATCTAATAAATCCTTAATAGCACAACAAGAGAAAGGCCCCAAGAATCTAAAGAATCAACATCCTTGCAACTACAAATAAAACAAAGGTTCTAAACTCTCTCAACCAGCTCGTCTTTCCAATGGTAATAAAAGAACTAAATCAAAGGAAATAACATTGTGACATTGTAATTTTTGTCAACGATATGGTCATCTGGAGTCTAAATGTTTCAAGAATATGGAAGCCTTAGAAGTAGGAATAAATAAAAACAACCTCAATCATAATCCTCCTTCTAACTCTTCTTCTCATGGACATGCACTTTCTGCTTCTAGTTTTTTCTTCAATGCAACATATACTTCATCTTCTGATGAGTAGCTTATTGATTCTAGAACAAATTATCATATGGTTAAGGATAAGGCCATATTTTAATCTCTTAATAAATATAACACCAAACAAATATTTTTTGGTGATAATAGATCTTTTAATATTGTAGGTGTTACCGCCCAAATTAGCACTCTTATAAGAGCCCCAACTGTGGTGCTAAGGAGGTAAGCACGCTTGGGAAATGCACTATTGTTGCCTCAGTACTTTTGCCCTTCACATTAGGTCATATCTTATAAGACAAGAGGGGCATCCCAATCTAAGTGAAGTAAATTTTTCAAGTAAGTCATTGTCCTGTGAAAGATTCACTTCAACAAACAACACCTTGATATACGATTAGAAGGAACAATGCCCAATAAGTGTTAAAATGCCTTATAGGATATTTAATAGAAAACAAGGCCATAAACCACCCCAATATAAAGAGGGTTAGGAGCTAATTATAACGTGTTTAGTATAAAATAAGAGAGATCTATAGCATTAAATACAAACTAGAACTAATAAATTACAATCTTAATCGATATGTAGTCATGAAATTTGCATAAATTTGTAAAAGGGATTGGTGAATCCTCTTAGTGTTTCACCAAGAGAATCTTCGAATAAAAGATAAATACAACTAGCAACTAGGAGATTAATTTCACAACTATATATGTTAGATAAGCTTGAGAAACAATCTAGAAATGAAGTATAGACTAAGAGAGGGTTAGAATACAACTTTAAAGCACCAAACCTTAGCCTTCATGGTTTCACCAAATATGATTTCTAATGTTGGAAATTAATTTCCAGATTTGAAGAACTCCTTAAATTGGCACACAAGATGTTAGAACAATCCTTAAAGCACAATGAGGGAGGACCAATTTGCCTCCTTAGGGTTATAAATTAACAATGAAGCATAAATTTGTATTCAAGGTGTCTATAAAGCAAGATAAAACAATAATCATACACTAGACAATGAATAAATATATTTGTATAATTTTTCTTCTTATATTTTTTTGGATTTTTATATTTTATAAAGAAAGAAAGAAAACAATTTTGATTTTAGGGTTTTGGGAAGTTGGTTGTTTGGAGTTAGACTTAGTGCCTTGTCTCCACTTATGGCTTTATGGGGTCAAGAAATATGTCCCTCTAAGAATTGGTTATCCAATTCTTATGGATTAGAGTGAGAGACTAGAACCCTGGGGGAAAACAATCTCTTGTCTAATCAAGACAAGTCATAAAAACCAAGGCCCTACAAGAGGGGTTTCCTCAAGGGAAGAGACTGCACCAACAATATCAACTATAACTTGAATATAATACTTAAAACCCTTGCCAAGGAACCAAAAGAAAAAACAAAGCAATGAATTAAGTACTTACCCAAGTTAATAAGAGAAGAAGGAACAAACCCTAGAACATCTTCTCTCTTATAAGTAACTCCTCAAATGGATTCATCTTGCTAGCTTTGTATAAGTCTTGAACATTCACAATAATATCTTTGATGAACCAAGAAAAATAGCCAAGAAAGAGAGAACTCCAAAAATTGACACCAAAACTCCAAGAAATATCTATTAATGGCTTATAAAAATGATCTCCAACAATTCACAATGATTTGGAATGAGAGGAGAGCCTCTGTTTATAAAAGAGGCTTCTACATCCTTCTCATTATTTATTAATCATTTTCCCTAAATTTAGCCTAGGAGACTAAAAAATAAAACTTGTCATTCACATAAATGAGACTAAGACAATACAAAATCAAATGATGCCACATGTACACAAAACCCTCGTGCAAAAGTAACATCCCACAGAAAATGGGGTTGATTTGTTCTCCAATCACAATGTTCCAAAGAAAGAGTGATGTGGAGGGCTCCAAACAAGGTAAGGTAGCCTCCCAAGAAAGAAAAGCTCGAGCATTCCTCTCCTCCAAGTGGAACAACCTCAAAAAAACATGGAGAATGGCCTCAAAAGTGGATGGCCTCCTCATAATGTTCTCAAGGAATCATCAAGATTAGTATCCAAGATATGGTCAAGCCCTCAAATCAAGCAAATATGCTCCACAAGGATATGAAAATCCATCTCCAAGTCAAGTCATGACCCAAAACATCTGCATGGCTATTATAAACCCCACACATGTGGGTCGACCCTCAAATCAAGTGGAGACACCTCCAAAAATGGTGAAATAAGAGCATTCTAGGACTTCCAAAGTGGCATGTGTAGAGGATCTCCATGTGTGAAAAAGTATCCCAAATGTGCCTCGATGGATGTGACCAAAGACTGGGAATATGCGTAATGCCTCGAGAACTGTGGCAGTGCCTTGGGAGACATAAAAATTAGTGAACGTATGTAGAATCATCTCTTATAGTAGATGGATATAGTGTGATGAATACATAAGAGAGGGATCCATGCTTAGGAATACAATAAGTGTGTTATACATAGGTGTGATAACCTTTACAAAGAACAACACTTTTACATCAAATACAAAGGGGTAAGAGACGATGTGGCTCCCCTAGATCGTGTGTCTAGTAGATCCACCCCAAGATGGTTTCATACCTAATATATATCATAAATGACCAACATGGTGAGAGTTACCAGCACCAAGGGGCAATCAACCATAGCCATAAAATCAAAATTCAATCTTGATATGGGGACTAAAAGGATAACCCATGACCGACCACATGGGTTCTAGAATACCACATAAGGCCCCTACCAATACATAGAACATCTAATCATGATTGAATACAATACATAAGTGAAAATACAACCACACATATGACTCATCACAGTACAATAGGACACATAATATACTAATATGATGGTCCACATCTGGAAAAAAAGTATAGGGTACACTGAGGGGAATCTCAAATGTAATAGTAGGGACTAAAATAGGTCATATATATGATGGTAATTTTAATGATGTATTATGTGTTCCAAGTTTTAGCTATGAACTTCTATCAATATATCAAATCACTCATTCAGATGAAGGTAAAATAGTATAAATTTCACCTCACCAAGTTGTAATCAAGGATTTAAAATATCCTAAGCATGTCTTAGCAACTAAAAGTTTTGGTGATATTACTAGTTTATAACAATTTTACAACTTTGGATCATCATCGCTTCCATCGGTTTTTATTATTCATAGCGATGAGATGAACAAACTTTGGCAAGAGCGATTTGGTCATCTAAACTATCACTCATTACAACAATTTTATAAATAGAATATGGTGATCGATCTTCCTCTCATTTCTTTCAAAGATGATGTTTGATCCCACTATGTTCTCGACAAACATCATCAAGACAATTTCAACAAATGTGCCTATTGGCATGCCTCGACCCCCTTGCAACTTGTTCATAGTGATTTTTGTGGTTTGCTTCCTTCTACTTATTTATTTAGATTCAATTACTTCTTAACTTTCATTAATAACTTTTGCAGACACACTTGGGTTTATTTCTTAAAACTAAAGAGTGAAGTTTTGACATTGTTTGACCTACAAGGTCCTTGTAAAAATACAATATGGACATCAACTTCAAAAATTAAAAATAGATAATGGAGGAAAATATGTTAACAATAAATTTACAACTTATTGTGTTGCATAGGACATTTAGATGAAAAATAATGTTCCATATACACTATGGAAAAATGGTTTCATTGAAATAACAAATTGCATATAATAGAATTGGTTGTATGATCCCATCTAAGGGACTAAGTTCTCATTTTTGGGCAGAAGCCATTAAATTTTGCAAATTACATAGTTAATCATACTCTCACAAAATATTTAAAAGATATAACACCGAAAGAAGCATGGAGTAACGTTAAATCAAATGTAAGCCACTTTTGTGTGTTTGGAAATGAATCATGGGATCATATTATTGATAATGTGAAAAGGAAATCATTACAGCATAAGAGTGAGAAGTGCATTTTTGTTGGATACTCTGAATATGTAAAAGGTCATAGAATCCTTCAACCTCATTCAACTGAAATTATATGTTAAGTTTGATGAAGGTCCTTCAACCTACGTGTTTAATTCAACATTTATGTCATCTTCAACCTTCAAGCCATATTCGACAAATGTACCAACTTCTAATTCCAAATTGTATGTTAGTGTCCCTGTTATGGTTTCTTCTTCTCCATATGATGATGAGCATGAAAATCCACCTAAACATGCTCACTCTCTTCTAGTTGAGTCCATTTAACATGGATCTACACAAGCACCACATCTTCATATATGGGTCCATACAACACGAGAAGTGACTAATTATCTTGTCGGTGATCCTTCATAACAATATAATACATGTTCATAGTTCCAACAACCCTCCTCTCGTTTGCCTCAAGTTTTAGAGACTTGTGATCCAAAAATATTTGTAGAAGTTTTTGGCCATCCAAATTGAGATGCAATAATGAATGAAGAATATTTTTCTTTAATAGAGAATGACACTTGGAATCTTGTACCTCTTTCAAAAGGAATAAAACCTATTAGATATAAATACCTAAATATGCATAAGATTGAGTGTTGAAAAACATAAGGCAAGGTTAGTGACAACGGATTTTCTCAAGTAAAAGGAATTAACTATACTAAAACCTTTATCTTTGTAGCCAAAATGAATTGCATATGCCTTTTCCATCAAGTGGATGTTAAATACACCATGCATGGGGATTTGTAAAAAAAGGTTTACTTGAAACAACTCCCTTTCTATATTCAAAATTACTTCAATCTTGTTTATCACCTTAAGAAATCTTGCTATGGCCTTAAACAAGCTCCTCGAGCATGGTATGCTAAAACGGATAGATTTATTCTTTACATTGGCTTTTTCTAGATGTTGTTCTAACCCCAATATATATACTACAAAATTGGGTAACCATATCATAATACTCGTTCTTTATGTTAATGAACGTATCCTCCCTTTTAGTGGCCCCAAACTTTTAACCCACGTGAAATCTAGTCTTAAGGAGAAATTTGAAATGATAGCCTTAGTACATTATTTTCTTGGCCTCC
>JASDQU010291217.1:1016-14484 GCA_032191745.1 Picea mariana | reverse complement strand
GGAGATATTCAAGCACACTAGAAAATAATTCTTGAAGCCAGACATTGCATCTAAATCAAATACACAACATACTTAGGATGTACCAATGTATGAGATGCCTTCATCATTGGATCACACTAATGAAGCACAACCCATAGGATAAGTAAGTACCATAAAGGATTTTATGCATTCCTGTGTTAAACTACTAAATGATCCATCATATGTTAGAGTGTTAAAAAATATGTTAGAAAGATGTAGCACATATGTAGAGGGAAAGATAGAACATAAAATAGTTAATCATCTGCATATGAGGAGAAGGACAAGCAAATAATTCAGATTGAATGCCAACATTGGATATTTCAACATGGGAGATATTATACTGGATTTAGGCTTCGAAGTGAATGTACCACCCAAGAAGACATCGAAATGTATGGGAGAGCCCACATTAGGATATTCACATGTTCAACTGAAACTGGAAAATGAACACAAGGTTCTGCCAATTAGGAGGCTAAAGGGTATGACAGTAGATCTAGATTGAGTGTGTACTA
The DNA here is from genome assembly GCA_032191745.1 of Picea mariana. Lineage (NCBI taxonomy): Eukaryota > Viridiplantae > Streptophyta > Pinopsida > Pinales > Pinaceae > Picea > Picea mariana. The sequence continues at coordinate 13,957 of JASDQU010291217.1, read as the reverse complement.
AAGCCGATTTCGAACTAATATAAATAGTGTATTGGGCATTTGATAATCAGGCCACAACCAATTTGAAGATGAGGAAGATGAAATTCGAGTCAAGAGATCACATATTCATTGCGCCATTAGATCCATCATAAGGAGAAAGGTTTGTAGAACCCACTTGTTTAGACCTGGAGGAAATTAACCAGTTATACAAAACCACCGCATGAGAAGAATATTATGTGAACCCAACTGCATATGGGGTACTCATTTGGATGATTACCATGTCATGCATGTTAGACTCATATATAGGGTTGGATAATTTGTAGTAGATATTACATGAAGTCTCCACAAGAAGGTGCACAAGAATAGATTTCACAGTAATATGGGTAGGAACAGAGATAACAAAACCTCCCAGCTTTCATGGGGTGAATGACTTAGAAGAATTCCTAACAATATGAAAAGATGAAGTGTTAGAAAATTAGAGGCTCTTCACTCTAGATATATCACTCAAGGCAACACCTGCAAGATGGTGGGGTGCGCAAAAATATATAGTCAAGGACTGGTACCAATGTAAACGATTACTACACATTATATTTGGCATAGAACAGGGAAGCAACAAAATGTAGAGATATGATGGATAGGGGAAACTAGAAGAACACTTGGAGAAGTGTATAACACTATGGATAATGACACCACCAAAATAATGGTCTCATCACTTTATTCACACATTGGAAGGGATTCCAGCAAACTAGTATGAAGACCAGGAATTGCACAGAGGCATTGCAGAATGGACAATGTTACAGCATAATTTTATAGTCACTTTCTCATTTGAACATGAGAACCCCAACATAGATTCAACACTTAAACAAATCATGGGGGTAATATTCATACAAGAGCCAGAGGTTGAAGTCATAATAGATTACCAACAGTAGAACATACAGAGAGTAAAAGAACTACTGTCAAGCTACCATGTGCAGGAAGAAGCACTAGATGAAGATGACTTGCACATAATTCAGATTACAGAATTTGAAGGTGAAAGAGAGGTGGAAGGTCCACCGTTGGAATCAAAAGTGTTTGTTGCACCAATAAAGGTGAAGAAAGTCAACATTGGGACAACTGAGAATCCCAAAATGGCCAGCATTGGAGACTACTAGGATGAGCAAACAATATAAAGAATAACAAAGTTATTGCGTGAGTACAGTAACGTATTCCCAACAACCTTTATAAAGATGAAAGGAATAGAAGGAGAGCTAGGAGAGATGAATATACCTCTCAAATATAAGGCTAGATCAGTCAGACAAAGACCATATAGAATGAACCCAATATATAAGTAGAAAGTAAAAGAAGAAATTGACAGAATGTTGGAGGTTGGAATCATAGAACTAGTAGAGAAATCTGAATGGGTAAGCCCTATGGTAGTTCAGGAGAAGAAGAAGGGAGGGATAAGGATATGTTTCGACCTAAGGAAGTTGAATGATGCTTTCCTACATTACCATTTCCTTATTTTAACATCCCCATCCACCCACAAGCTAGGGCATGATACTTTCAAGCCCACCCTTGGACTTCGTACTCTTACTGATACCTTATTTTTTTAATAAGAACACATAAGGTACAAGATTTAACGACATGCACAAGAATATACAACAAGCATGCATAATCTAATATTTAGTTAAAATATAATTAAAATATACAACAGAATACATTCATACACAGATAATAATATCACAACATAGAGCACTAATCTTTATAAAAAAGCGACACCAAATGACTGCAGACCAAGGACGTTCCACCCAACCATAGACACCACTTCTCCAAATCTCAATAGCAGTGTCACCCCTGAGCTAGGGCTATGAATCCATAAGGAAGGTTCCAGAGTGTACTTGGGTTCCCAAACCAGTTAGTTGTCAAGCTCTCAAAGGTTTCCCAACACCCACAACAATCCAAGTACACAACTCTCTTCTACCCAATTTGTACCTCCCAAGAGAATGGACCTCCACCCTTCTCTGCCATGCAGTCCCTTAGGTAGTCCTTATCCTTTTTCTAGGGCCTCTAACACAGCTAGTCTAGAATCTCAATGCTGGAACTCTTAGGACTCGTAGTTGTGAGAAAAATAGGGCACAGGCCAATGCATCTCAGACATGTAGGCTCCAAGTCATGGCCAGATTGCACCGGTGACCATTACAACCAACTATCTAGTGGCTAGTTCTTCGCAGTTCCTTTCCCTTTACCAAGCCAAGACGCAGGTGAGGATGGATCTATGGATGGGTAAGTGAGTGAATGGAATGGCGTGAGGGAAAGAATGGTATGAAATACAGAAGGGAAGGAGAAGATGAGCCGACAACCAACGAACAACCCCACAATAAGACCAAGTATGGGTTTAAGTATCTCTTGTGGGGAATCAAGAACCTCCCAGCCTTCACCAAGAAGCTCACGTAACCGATCCCCTTCCTTAGACAAAAAGGGTAATTAAAATAGGAAATAAATATTTAGCTCCTTAAGCCCCCTCTCTTGTGGAATCATAGCCCCCTATAACTCTAGTCCTTATCCGTCTAGTATCTAGAGATGTGTTTATTATTAATGATGATCAAAATATTACATTTCTTGGGCATACTAGCCCTTTAATAATTGTTTGGGCACTTAGGCCTCTCAGCATTGTAACAATACATTATTTAAAATGGGGGTTCGAAACCCGGGGTGTTACATCCCCTCCCCCTTATGTTGGCACTGTCCTCAGTGCATATACAAAATAGAGATCAAAATCTCAAATTTATTCAAAAATTTGTGGGTACTCTACCCGCAGGGCATCTTCATGCTCCCAGGTAGTATCTTCAAGACCGTAGCAGGTCCACTAAACTTTTACCAACTCTATAACTCGATTCCGAAGCATTTTTACCTTTCTGTCCAATACCCATACTGGTTGAACCTGAAAGTATCCCTCTGTCTCTACCTGAATCAGATGCCAGCCAATAACATGGTTAGGATCATGTACATATTTATTTAGTAAAGATACATGAAATACATTACACACATTCATGGAAGAAGGTAATGCAATCATGTATGCAATTGTCCCTATTCTATCCAATATTTCAAATGGACCACAAAATCTGGCTGCCAACTTTGTGCAACTACCCAATTTCAATGATCTTTTCCTGGGCTTCACTTTCAAAAGTACATGCTCCCCTACTTTAAATTCTCTAGTTGACATTCTCTTGTCTGCATAAAATTTTTTTCTATCCCGAGCTACCTTTAAATTCTACTTGATCTTAACCACCTAGTCTTCCATGTCCTTGAGAAACTATGGCCCAAGTACCACTCTATCTGTTGGGTTGTCCCAACTTACTGGAGTATTGCATTTCCTACCATACAAGGCTTCAAATGCACTCATTCTCAATGAATCTTGATACCCATTATTATATGCAAACTCAACCAAGTGTAAGTAATCTTCCACTTAGATGGCTTATCCATCACATACATTATCAACATGTCTTCAATTATTTGAATAACCCTCTCTGTTTTCCCATCTATCTGGGGATGATATGTTGTGCTAAAGTTTAGATTTGTGCCAAATTCTTTAAACAATCCCCTCCAGAAATTGGAGGTAAAATTTTTATCTATGTCCAAGACAATTGTCGTAGGTATCCCATGCAACCTAGCAATTTCTTTATGAAAATTTATGCAATATTAGCCACTGTATGCATTGTCTTCATAGGCATAAAATGAAAAGCATTTGTTAATTTATCAACCACAACCATGATTGAATCATGTTGCTTATTCATTATGGGTAATCCTGTGATGAAATCCATGGTGATCATTTCTCATTTCTTCTCTAGAATTGGCAATGGTTGCATCAAACCCATTGGGTCCCTATGCTCAGCCTTCACCTTCCGACATTCCATACATCAGGAGATGTAATCAACAACATCCTTCTTCATTCTCAGCCAAAAGAATTGGATTCTTACTGCTGTAATTGTTTTCTGGTAACCAGGATGTCCAACATAAGGAACACCATGCATTTCCTTCAGTACCAAAATCCTCAGTTCTCCATAACTAGGAACATAGATTTTGTTTTTATGCATGAGTAATATGTCTTCCTTTATCTCATACTCCTTTATTTTATGTTGTACATCTCCTTGCTATAATTTTTCCTTTACCTGTAGGTAATGTTGATCTGTAACAAGATCATCTAAAATTCTTCTCTTCAAGTTTGACCGATGCATACTAATAGCAGTAGCATGCATGAGATGCACTCTTCTACTAAGAGCATCGGGAACTTTATTCTCCTTTCCCTTGATATGCTTGATATCGAAGTCATATTCACTTAGAAATTCCAACCATATTGTTTGTGTGGCATTCAAGGTTGAATGTTCAAAAAGATACTTCAGGACAATGTGGTCCGTCCTTAATTTGAATTTCTTCTCCATGAGATAATGCCTCCACATCCTCAAGGCATGAATAATGGCAGCAAGTTCCAAGTCATGGGTGGCATAGTTCCTCTCATGTTCCTTAAGATATATGGACTCATATTGAATGACATGTCCATTTTACATGAGGACTCTCCCAAGTCCTTCGTTACATGCGTCTGTACATACCACAAAACTTTCAATTTGGGTCAACAATATTTAACACAGGTGCACTAGTAAACAATTTCTTCAATAGATTAAAATTCTTTTCACACTTGAGTGTCCATTCAAATTTAGTTCCCTTCTTTTGAAAAGAAGTGATGGGATGAGAAATCTTAGAGAACCATACTATGAACCTTCTATAGTAGCCATCAAATCCCATAAATACCTGATGTCTGACACATTTCTGGGTGTTGGCCATCCTCTAATGGATTCGATCTTTTCTAGATCTATTGTTATGCCCTACTCTAAAATAATGTGTCCCAAGTAATGGATCTGCTTTTGATAGAAATAAGACTTACTCAACTTGGCATACAACTAATGTTCTCTCAATACTTACAATACCAGTCTTAAGTGATGTTCATGCTCCTCTTCAGACTTAGAATAGATAAGTATGTCATCTAGGAATACTATGAAAAACTTATCCAAATAATTTCTGAATATGCCATTAATTAAGCATATGAATATAGTTGATGCATTGGTCAGTCCAAATGGCACCACTACAAATTCATAATGCCCATACCTAGTCCTAAAGTTTGTCTTATGAATGTCTTCTTCCTTGACTTTTACCTGATGGTATCCTGCCCTCAAGTCAATTTTTGAAAATATCTTTGCTCCTCTTAGCTGATCAAAGAGGTCATCAATTCAGGGTAGAGGATACTTGTTCTTTATAGTGTACTTATTCAACTGTCAGAAGTCAATACACAGCCGCAAGGTTCCATCCTTCTTTTTGGAAAAAAGTATTGGTTCTCTGTAAGGTGAAACACTTGGATGTATGTACCCTTTCTTCAACAATTCCTCCAACTGCATTTGCAATTATTTTAACTCTAGTGTGCTCATTCTGTAAGGTGTTTTTGACACCGAGGCAACTCCTAGCACTAAATCAATTGAGAAATCTATCTCCCTTCTTGGTGGAAATCTAGGTATTTCTTGGAATACATCTTCAAATTCCTGTAGTATTGAGAAATCTTCAAGGCTTTCCCCCTTTGTATTATCGAGCTCCTCCACATGAGCTGCATACAATTGACATCCTTTCCTAAAATATCTTTTCAGCTGTAAGGCTGAAATCTCCCTTATAGAGATGGTCCTTGGAACTCCTTTCACAGTGCTTTGTTTTCCATTTCCATCAAGACATTTAAATGTCTTTCTATGACAATCTAGGATAGCATGATGCTTGTCTAACCAATCCATTCCAATCATAATATCATAAGACCCCAATGGTATGATATTTAGATCAATACTAGTATTCACATCATTAAGACTTATGTAACAACTTCTGACCACATCATGGATTCTTCTTTTGGTTCTAGTGGCTAACTAAGCCAAACTTGCTTTTCAAGGTTTACTTTTCTCCAAATGTAATCTATCCACTATCTTAGGATCAATGTAGAAATGACTTGTTCTTCAATCAATCAAAATAGAAATAGGTTGATTTATGATCTTACCTTCCACTTCGATCATATTCGACTGGTACTCTGCCTGTTGATCATTTGAAGCTACATATATTCTTCCCATATCTTCGATTTTTGTAGCCTCTTATATGTTATGGACATTCTTCACTCTGTCTTTTTTGTGTGGGAAATCCTTGTAAATTTGATCTTCCTTTCATCCCCAACATTGGATTGGTGGTATTCCCCTTTTCCCAAGGAATCTTCCTTCTTAGAATCTCCCTTAGCATACTGATCTTGATGATTTATATTAGGCTCATTCCTATTGAAGGGAGGTTTGAATCCTTTCCTCCTCTAATCAGACTTCACATTTTTCTTGTCCTTCCAAGATTTCTATAGGGATTCTCTTCCCTAGCCTTGCTCATATAGGTATTTATCCTTTCTGAAGGCTTCAGTCAAGGTCTTGGGTTCATCATACTTGATCTTTTCCTTATAAAAGGCTAGCAATCCACTTAGAAATCTCTGTATTTTCACTTTCCCATCACCAATGAACCTGACTTACTTTAACAATCCCAATAACTTCTTCTTGTACTCTGCCATAGTCATGCTTCCCAACCTGAGTTCAAAGAACTCCTGCATTTTCTTGTCATAGAAATGCACTGAGCGGTACTCCTTCTGGAAGTACTTCTTGAATTTCTTTCGAGTGATCCTACTTTCATTAACATGTTCCACTTGCTTCAGTTGGTCCCACCACATTGCAGCTTTCCCTTGTAAATGGTAGGTGGAAATCCGGGCTTCCACATTGGACGAATAGTTATGCAACTAAAAATATCTATTGATCCTAAGATACCATGCTTCAACATCATCTTCCCTTTCTCTTTCACCCTCAAAGAAAGGTGGCTTGAGCTTCCTCAAATCTTACTGAAAACGATATACCTCTTGTTTCCTTCTTTGGAGTCTAATAGGAGACACCTATGGACTGCTTACGTGATCTTCCAATGCATAAAGATTTGTTTCTGAGTAAGGAGGTGAGGGGTGTCCATGAGCTCTACTAGCACTTCTATAATAACCAACTCTTCCACGATCATCCTTTGTTTCATGGCACCTGCCTTCTTCCTCTTGTCTTGAGTTTGATCCCTTCTTTGTTTGTCTCTAGAATTGATTTAAGATATGCAACACTCAAGCATTTACCTAGATTTTCTCTCTCATCAGTCTCTTGTTGTCTTCTTTGTAGCTCTACACTTCCATCTTCAGGTTTCTTACTGTTTCTATTAAAATTTTGTTCTCTCCTTTTCCCTTGCATCCATTGGACTCTGTCTCTACATTACCAACTCTGGTATTCTAGCCTTTGAGCTCCTTATCATGACTGGAGGCTCCCTCTCCTTCTTCCATTTCCTCAATACTCATCTTGAGCTAATGTGCTTAAGCCTCTTAATTCTGCAAAATGTGCAAGCGACCATTTTGTTAGAAGTACGCATATGATAAAAAAAATTGTCAACAATGCTACAGTTCCTTTTCTTCTTAATGTAGACCACCTTCTCTCCTAAGGATGTGCGACTTCCTAGTCAAGGGTATTGAATCCCTAGATAAATTGGCTCTCTGAAATCTTGATGGATTTGATCTGTATATAAACATAGGCCCATTCATCTTTTCAGACACAAGTCCAATGGCCCCCAGGACCTTCTCCTTCGCCCTTGTGAAAATCTCATAGTTGGCGCTAGCTCCTTTTCTCTTGGGCCCTTCTTATACGTGACCTTAGGTGGTGACCTCACGTAGATGTGAAATTGTGGCCATGCTCAAAGGTGGTTTGGAAACAAACTACTTTTCACCTTGAAATTCACCTCGAGCCACCACGTGTCCTTTTGCCAAAACCATGGTTTCAATTGCGGCTCACCCTTGACTTTGTAAATCTTGATCACCTCCTGTCCCTACAATGTGAGGTGACTATTGATCTCGTGATCTCTATGGTTCTTCTAAATGGACGACCGAGATCTACCTCTTGGGAACCAACAATTCTGATTTACCTCTCCCATAATGATGATTGTGGTCATTTCATAATTCCGGACTTCAAGATTCTCAAGTATCAAACTTTACTAACCTCAAAATACATGGGATTATTCCATGCATCCTTTTGAATTGGATGGTGGGTAATTACTTCAAACAATCTGATGATCGCCATTTACTTAGGGTCCTTGCCCAGAATCCACATCTTCACACCACTTGTTCTCTTGATCTGACGATTCAGGTCTACTTCGGACGATTCGATGGTCAACCTTTACTTCGGGTCCTTACCCAGAATACACAGATTTAGGCCACTTGTTCTCCTAATCTGACGGTTCAAGTCTACTTTAGGTCTTTGGCTCTCCAGTCTTTGGGAGTTTCAACTCTCAACTAAAAACTCTCAGAGTAATTTCTCCAGAGTCCACGATCCATCACCACATATCAAAATATTGTAAGCGGACACATGGTCCAATCAAGTGAGTGACATGTGTCATGTCCTATCTGACATTTCAATCATCCACATGCTCAAAACTTACTGACATGTGGTTCACATCCCATGTGTCCATGTCATCCTTGGTGACATCTGCAAGCCATGTTACTTTAGAAATTTTGGAGTCCACATCGCCTCTTGGTAACGTCATCATGCCCCACCACTTCGGCTCTTCGAGATTCAGGACTTCGGAAGTTTCCACACTAGCACACTTCCAATTCTCCCAAACTTTGATTTCCCAAACCAGCCAAACTACTGCCATGTGTCTCCCTTATCGAATGGCCCATATTAACCCCAGACTTCGGAACTTCGAAAGTTACCATTGCAAGGATAAACGACTGCCATTCCTTCGGGCCTTCGGACTTCGGAAAACTCAAACCTCAAATTTTATTCAAAGCTCATGATCTACTTACGAGTGTCGCCCATGGATCGACGACTATGATTTCTTTAGGTCTTTGGATTTCAAAAATCTCAACTTTCAACCTTTGCTTTCCCCCAAAGTGCACAAATTGATGCTGCATTTCTTCCTAGATCGGACAGTTGAGATTCACTTCGACTCTCCGGGGTCCAGAAATCTCAATTCTCAACTTCTCCTCGCTCTCTCTTTCCTGGAGTGCTTTCACCTGGAGCACATGATCGGTTGACATTTTTCCTCCTATGGATCGACAGTCCCAAGCTACTTTGGCTATTCAAAGTTTTGATGATCGAGAACTAGCAAGTCACATCACTGCCTTTCAATTTGCGAAGGAATGCATCGATGGTTTGGAGTAACCCTCTTTTTTCCCTGCAATTCTCTTGATGCTGACATGTAACCCCTTGGTGCAACTGTGGTATGGATTGTGGTACCACCTTGGGAAATTATCTCACGTGCAACTTGGTTCCCCACAATGCTTTCTGTCCATTGATATCACTCTCCAATGGAATCTGATGGTTGTGGCCTTAGCCCTTTCTTCCTTTTCATCAGACAACCCTTGTTCACCTGTCCTCTGATCCAATGATCTTGGATCTCTCCTGATGCTACAGTGGCAATTTCTCTCAAATTTGAAGGGGGATGGTCACAATCCTTCGAACCCTTTACAATAGGTCTCTGATGTTCTATCTTCTATGTAGAATCTGCAGTGCCATTCCTCCTGAGATTTTCAACTTCACGGTCAGAGTTCGATCTCGACCTCGAGACTCTGACCAACATACCTGGCCCATACCAGCCCGGTCTTTCAACCAAAATATCTTATACCAATCTATAACATCCCCAACCACCCACAGGTTGGGGCATGCTACCTTCAAGCCCACCCTTGGACTTTGTACTCTTACTGATGCCTTCTTTTTTTTAATAAGAATGCATAAGGTACAAGATTTAATGACATGCAAAGCAATATCCAACAAGCATGCATAATCTAAGATTTAGTTAAATGATAATTAAAATACATAGTGGAATACATTCATACACAAATATTAATATCACAACAGAGAGCACTTATATCTATAAAAAGGTGACACCAACTGGCTATAGACCAAGGACATTCCACCCAACCGTAGACACCATTGCTCCAAATATCAATAGTAGTGTCACCCTTGAGCTAGGGATATGAATCCACATGGATAGTTCCAGAGTGTACTTAGGTTCCCAAACTAGTCAGCTCTCAAGCTCTCACAGGATTCCCAACACCCAAAACAATCCAAGTACCCAGCTCTCTTATACCCATCCTGTACTACCCAAGGGAATGGACCTCCACCCTTTTCTTCCATGCAGTCCCTCATGTAGCACTTCTCCTTTTTCCAGGGCCTCCAACACAACTGGTCCAGAATCTCAATCCTGGAACTCTCAGGACTCATAGTTGTGAGCAAAACAGGGCACAAGCCAATGCATCTCAAACATGCAAGCCCCATGTCTGGCTGAATTACAACAATGACTATTACAACCAACTATCCTGTGGCTAGTTCTTCGTAGTTCCTTTCCCTTTACCAACCCAAGTGTTATCCACATTTTTGGTTATCGTGATGATATTATGGTTATAACTTGGTAATGGAAGATCAGACTCTTTATTAAGAACAATTTCCAGAAGAAAGTTACACTTGTCATTTTCCCAAAATCATATTTTAGGAAAAGTTCGCAGGCTGCATATATAATCCCCTGTGAGAATCTTCATTTCCGCAGGTTGCTCTCATTTGGATTGCGAACTTCTCGCACTGTGTCCAAGGCCAGAGTGCGAACTTGGTTTTAAAGAAGGAAAATGAATAAAGTCTCGATCCTTCTAGAAGGAATCTTCTAGAAGGATGAGTTGGAGTTCGAATGGTTAGAGAATTAATGAGTTTCCAGATATCTTGGGATTACTCTTTATCCAAGTAACTAAACAATCTTCTCCTATATATTGAAGGGGTTGTTCAAGGAAATGGTTAGAAGCAAATTAGCAAGAGAAAGATATTGGAGAATTGGTGAATTATTGTGTGGAGAATTGCTGCTGAAGCAGATAGAGACAGCCACAAGGTTATCACAAGTAGTGGAGGTTCTTCATACATGACGAGCAAATGTATGTGTGTCAAAGCTAGAAGCCGTTGAAAGGAGATCTGCGACATCAAGGCTCAGGTTGTATTTTTCCCTTCAATTTAATATAATACATGAATATGTCTCTTTCCCATAATGATGATATCATCTTATTACATGATTCCTTGATCACATGTATAGTCTAGAGTTTTGAATATATTAATGTCTTTGCTGTGATTGGTTTGTGTTGTTGTGATTGGACGACGCAAGAGCATCGTAGCAGAGCGAGGAACAACAGAGAAAAAGGAGAGCTTTTATAAAGTAAGTACATCATCTTTTTCCTCTTGTCCATTCAATACTTTAGATCTAGGAAAAGAGTAGTATTCTGTCACGGTTTGTTCCAGATCCAGGTGGATCTGGGGAGATTGGTCTGTGTCCGCACTAACTAATTTATCCATAAAAAAAATTGGCGACTCCACTGGGGAATCTTAGCCCTCTGATTTTGGTTTCTTGAACTTGTTGTGGCCATTTGCTCTTGTTGCCTTTTTCTCTTGATTTGTAAACTTCTGAGTCTCTAGGATACCCTGAGAGACCTTCTGGGTTAAAGAAACACCTTGAATTTTGTTTGGTTTTTAAAATTTTTCTTTACTTACAGGAATTCCCGCACTGTACTCGTTATCATCTTGCGAGAATCCTTTTAGTTCGCAGTCTAAGTATATACTCCAGTGCGAACTGTTCGCAGTTTGCATACTGCTGGCCTGCGAGAAGTTAGTCTCTCGCACTGTGTCCAAAGCTTTCCTGCGAACGGATTTTGAAAATTTTTGGGAATCAAATTATGATTTTTGCAATAGCTCTGTAAGGATGGCTTAAGTCTTTTTGACACTTCATCTCACTGGTTTACACATCTTCTGCTTCATTGCTTACTGTTTCTGATTTAGGCTTTTTAAGGCTTGTATTGCTTTGATAACTTGACTTTCATTCTTTGACCTTTAAGTGACATTCTTCTTCTCTCTGATTACTGGAGTTGAAAGTATCATATCGGTTAGAGATTAGTGGTTGATTGAAAGTTAAGAATTTGGTGTTTCTTAATTGATTTTTGTTTCAAAAAGGAAACTCCTTGGTTTATTTTTGTGTTCTTACTATCATTGAAAGTTTTGAATTGGGGTGTCATTGATTGATGATTTGATTTTCTTTTATTTTTTATCAGAGTTCTTCTTGGAAAGTGAGCTTGTTGTTTTCTTTCAAGTACTGTTTTGCTTTTTGTTGCAAACTTTGAAAATCAAATTTGTTAAATTTTAGAGCTTTGAAGTTTTGAAAAAGACATTTAGAAAGTTTCATCGATATATGATTATTTGCATTGATCATTAAAAGGAAATTGAGCATTGCATATGCATTTATAGTGATTGCATTTGTGTTACTGTAACCCAATGCAGCATATATTGACTCGTCAATTGCTGGGGGGCAAGTACTCCAAGTGGATATTTATTCTCCAGGAGTTCGATTTAGAGTTCGATCGAGCCACATCGAAGAAGTCCTTAGTTTTCGCTGAGTTGATTTGGGATTTTCCCCACACTGCAACGGAAAAGGTAGCAGTCGATTCGTTACCCGACGAGTCACTTTTCCTTATCGCTACCAACGATATTTGGTACGGAGATATCATTATCTATCTCCAAACTCAAACTTTCCGGCCTGAGTTATCTAGTGCTGAATGACGTCGTGTGCGTTATCAAGCACGCAATTATATTATTCTTGGCGATACTCTTTATCGTCGAGGTGTTGATTTTATATTTCGACATTGCTTGACTTTTGAAGAAGCCGAGAGAGCTTTGAATGATTGTCACTCGGGAGCATGTGGCGGTCATATGTCTGGGTATGCTACTGCCCAGAAAATTTTGCGTGCAGGATATTTTTGGCCCTCATTGTTTAAAGATTGCATCACTGCTGTTCAAAAGTGTCATGCATGTCAGACCTATAATCAGAAGATT
>JASDQU010291213.1:0-14409 GCA_032191745.1 Picea mariana | reverse complement strand
CGAACTATCTTTAAAATATGATTTCTGGAAGATGACAAGTGTAACCCTTTCTCAGGAAAATGTTCTTATTGAAGAGTTTGATATTCTATCATCATGTCATTATCATGTCATCATCTCAATGACCAAAATTGTGGATAACAATCTCAACCTTCCAAACTCAAGCACGGGAAATAAATGAGAAGCTGGAAATTGCCCAACAAGACCTTTTTCTGAAGGTTGATGTTATCCAAAAGTGCTACCAGGAAGTAGACCTTTCTCTGAAGGACATCTATGTCAAGGAAAGAGAAGCTCGCTCAGTCAAGGATAGGTTTCAAGAAGCTATCATATTGGTGCACAAAGATAATCTTTTTTATTTTCCTTTGCTCTCTCCTTCCAAACAATTATGAGGTGATATGGCCCTGAAGGTCTAGGAAACAAATTTAGCAGAAAGCAAAATATTAACCAATGGGGTAAAGGATGCTTGCATGGAATCGTTGTCATACTTAGATAAGAAGCTAATTGATTTTGAAGGAAGTGATATCTCAGAAGCCTTGGGGCAAATTGATATTGAAATGAACCAACATAATTCCAAAAAGAGAAAGGAAAAAACTCTAACTGCCATTGAGGAAATGATCCAAATTGATCCTCTTAAGATAAATAAATGGCTAGTAAGTCCAAGCTCACAACTTCAGGCCACAGCTCAAGAAATAAAAAGGATCCAAGAAAATTTGCCTTGTGTAGAGAGGAGATTATTCACTTTTGAGGTAAATGAAACAATTGAGCCCTCAAAGTTCCTAGTGGAATTATTGAATAGATGCAACCAATGTATTGAACATGGGAAAGTGAGCACAACTAGAAGAAGATATGGAAACATGCACAGTACCCTTTATTTTTACCCTCCCTACCTTTCACCTTCCTACAGCCACTTATCTCATTCATTCACATTCTAATATTCACTTATCACTAATTCATCATCATACACATGTTCCATTGTCATCCTTCCCACAAATGGTTACTTTCTCTTATGCCCATTATGCATTCCTTAACAAGCCATGCAGTGATACTCATCCAATCGTCATTCCTCCCTGATACCGACTATGTCTCATTGCATTGTTGAACATATCTGGAGGGACAGATGGCAACATATAAAAACGGTCAGGGAAATGTGCCTAATTATTAGGGAGGCCAAACGACAATTGTGTCCAGCCTAAAGGACTAAAGAAAAGAGGCATTTTTTCCAAGTAGATGAAGAGATAGAGAAGAACGCCAACGGAGCTCATCAGATTTTACATATTGTTGGCATATTCAAATATATGTTATTTTCATTGTAAGAAGTGAAACCATTTTAAGTTGTGACATTTTTTGTATAAATACATAGATTCAAGATCTATTCCAAGCTGCTTCTTCCTGGATGTAATAGAGAAAACTCTCCTTTTTGAGTATTAATACAAGTGTAGACAGAGATTCCAAATTTTTTTCAATTTGATTTATGTGCTTCTTCTGTATTTCCATATCTCCAAATTTCCTTATGTAATTCCTCGATAAGCGATTGATTTCAATTTAGTATCACAACTACTATAATCACATTATATCAGCAATTCGTTAAGTAAGCAGTTTTTCCTCTGTATTTACTGTAAGTAATACAAGACCTGCAAGCTGCATGAATTACCACATTTCATATCTCGTTCAAGGGTGCACTCTCCATTTTTCTTCCACTACAAACAAGATGAGACTCTTCTGTAATTGATGCCTAACTTTGTTTAACATTTTTGTAGCCTTCCTTCATACCATTCGATATTATAATTGCGACTCAGAAAATGGAATACGGCCTCTATATTGTCCTATTATTAATTCCATTTAAGGATCTTTTCTTATATAACTAAAGGTAGAAAAATCACTATTTTAAAACATTCTCTTTAAACATTATTGATGTCTGGCATTACTCTTTGAGCCTTAAGTTTAATCTTAGGACCAACATATTTTTGGCGTCGTTGTCGGGAACAAAGAAACGAAGTTATTTTCCTTGGGAAAGCGACAAGGAAGATTTCTATCTTTGATGGTGAAAAAATATTGAATACATAAGTAAGGCTTGTTTTTATCTTTCACTTGGCGACTCCACCATAGAAAAAAATGGCATTCGGTCGAAAGAATACCAGAAAAAATCCAGATGATAAGCAGACCACACAAGTGTCAGATCCTGAAACCTTGTTGAAACCAAAGGGATACCTCAAATTGACTGATGCATCAACAGGTAAATTATATCAACCCAAATTTACGCAATTTGATGCTAAGGTCTATACCTAAGAATCCCCCCTAATGAAATTTTTAAACAAATTCATTCTGCAGAGGCATTGATTATTAAACCTGAGTCTAAACTCAAAAATCTAGAGGTAATCGTTCCCGGCATAAAAGTTGAGATTGACTCAACATATACTTTTACCAGTGAGAACAAAAGATCCCTTTCGATACTTGTTGTCATTGACACTCTGTCGGCTCTCTCCCTCCCTGAAGTGAATATTTCAGCTTCATGGAATCCTGAAGAGTACTCCTTACACCCTGATTCATCCCCTATTGGTTCTCCTATATATACATCTTGTAAGTTTGAGGAAACCAACCCACATTTCCCTTTTCCTCCTCTTTTAGATTTTCCATCTCCTAATGGTCTTTTTTCTGGAACTTCCTTCTCCACATCTCGAAGTAGTCGAAAGATCATCACTTTAGTCCTTTGAAGTTTTTGAAAAACCACTTTATAGCTCCTGAAATTCATCTCCTAGACTTCCAATGGCTGGTGCTGGTGGCGCCAAAGGCAAAGGAGCAGGTGGACAAGATCAAGTATAGGCTCCGCCTCCTAGAATATTTTCCAAGTTAGCTACCAAATACGCTCCCTTGGTACTACCTTCCATCCTTCATGATTTTCCCGAAAATTATATGAAAAACCTACCAAAATTCATGGGAGAAGGAGATCTAACGAAAACAAAACACATAGCCTTTTTTTATTAGTTTGTTGATATCCTTGGCATCAAACATCAGGATGTTTACTCAAGGTTGTTAGTACAAACCTTTGAAGGACAAGTGAGGACCTGGTTCAGAGGGATCCCTATAGGTTCCATACAGTCATATGATGATCTAGAAAATTCCTTCTTAAGATAATGGGGCGAGAAAAAGGACCATCTCTATTATCTAACTGAATTTGGGGCTTTAAGAAAAAATAATTCAGAATCAATCCTTGAATTTACTCAGAGGTTTAACAAACTTTATAACAAAATCCCAACCGAACTCAAACCTTCTCAACCTGCTGCAAAAGTAACTTTTGCAGGGGATTTTGAACCTGACTTTGCTCTCCTCTTAAGAGAAAGAAGACTGGACACTTTGCAGGAATGCAAGACGATGCCATAGAAATCAAATCCAATATGATGGCATCCAGGAAATTAAAAACTAAGGTTGAGACAGGAACCAAAGAACCTAAACATTTTAAAGAACACAAAGGACCCTCTGGATCTGGGAAGTACGCAAAAGAAAAAATGGATGAGATGGCCAAGATAATCAAAGGTTTATCAAACAAAATATCCATAATGGAATTATATCAAGCCAAGCTTGATCCATACATTAGGAATAAGTTCAAGAGAAACCCTAACTCCTAGATGCAACAGAGACAATTAAAAAATGAAGATCAAAAGATACAAGCCTCATTTAAAACTGAAAATTTTATGCAGAGGGATGATATGCAAAATTATAAAGAGTCAGAAGAGGATTTGAACAACCTTAGCGAAGACGATCTTGAGCCCCATTTAACCAAACATGATTATGACAAGTCTTTAGACCTAGAATCCTTGTTTAATAATGAGGAAAACATTAATAATCTGGGAGACTCTGTGTGTCAAGGGCTCGCTGACTCAATAATGGTCGAACTCCAACAAAGGTACGATTTAAGGCCCAGAGAAAAAAATTATACGAATGTTCCACCAAAAAATATTTTGTCGCGAAGTAAAATCAATGAGGCAGCAGTTACTAAACCACCAACTAAAACACAAGTTGCCCGAACAAAACCAGGTTAAACAAGAACAACACAAACTAAAAAACTGGAAAATATAGAAGCAAAAACTCCAACCAGAGAAATCGAAAAAACAATTGGAGGTTTTAGTTTAGAAAATGAACTTAATAAAATTAAAATCCCCATGCCTCTAGTTGAACTTACAAAAAACCCGATTTATAAAAAGAAAATTTCTAAAGTGATAAAAAAAATTGATGTTGAATGTCATGCAGATGTTATTAATCTGTAGGATGAAAGACCTATGATCATGTTCAGTCCACGCATCGAAAACACTAAGGATTTTGTTGCTCCATTTTATATTACACTAACTCTGCATGACCACTTACTCCAAAATTTTATGTTGGATTATGGGGCCTCTCATAATTTAATGCCTAAAATTATCATGGAAAAGTTAGGCCTCAAAATTACTAGACCTTATCAAGACGCGTACTCATTTCATTCTAGACAATTTAAGTGTCTAGGCATGATTAAATATTTGGTAGTAAATCTTGCACAGATACCCGTGAAAAGTGTCCTAATGGATGTGGTCATTGTTGATGTCCCTACCAAGTATGGCATGCTTCTATCTAGGTATTGGGGTGCCAAATTAGGAGGATTAGTTCAGTTGGATATGACTTATGCTACGATCCCAATTTTTGGTGGGCAATTCACACAACTGTACAGAAAAACTAGACTGGCGTATACTGTAAGTGACCCCCAAAACCCTAATAATTACCCAGTCTATGTTGTTGATTAGGACTTAGGAAATTGTATATTATCTATATATGATGATTTTGAAGAATGTACAGAAGAAGAAAATAAAAAATCAGAAATAAAAAGAAAAATGTAAATAATAGAGAAGGAATGTGGAAAATGTTTTTCGATGGTGCCTCATCTTGCAAAGGAGCAAGAGATGGAGTTTTATTCATGGCACCAGGTGATGAGTATGTTACTCCCTTCTCTTATAGGTTACAATGGGATATCGATTATATGAATAATGTCTGTGAATGTGAAGCTCTAGTTTTAGGATTAGAAGCTGCTAGGAAGTTAAAAATCGAACATCTCATAGTTTATGGTGATGTAGATATTATTGTAAAACAAGTATCAAGATAAGCACCTAAGGTTGAGATCATACAGGAATTGTGCTTGGTATCTTATAGAGAATTTATTCTCATCTTTTAACATACACTCTATTACCATAATGGAGAACCAACAAGATGATTCCTTGGCCAAGGTTGTTGCGACCTTCATACCGCCCACTGTCTTGAAACTGAAGTATCACATCAAAATGAGACAAAAACCCTCAATTTCGAACAACGTTCAACACTAGCAAGTGTTCAAAGAAGACAAACAAATTAAATAGTTTCTAGAGATGATTGTTGAGTTTTATGAAACTCACATAGATCGGGAAAACCAAAATGATCCAACTTGGGTTATGCAAGAAGGAGAGAGCCCAGAAAAATTCCAAGACAAGATCATGAACCACCGTATGCTCGTTCTTAAGAACAATCAGATTCCCATAGGCCCGATTATTGTTTGACCAGGATTAGATTCTTTAAATTCTACCTTACGTCCTCAACCTGAGGAAGTTGAAGACAGTAATGTAGGAACTAAAGAAGATCCAAAAATGTTCAAGATATCAAAGTACCTTTCTGCCCAAATGAAAAGTAAGTACGTTGAGTTGCTCAGGCAGTACAAGAATGTTTTTTCTTGGTATTATGATGATCTGAAAACTTATGATACCTCTGTTATCGAACATAAGATTCCTCTAAAACATGGTATTAAACATTTCACACAGAAACTCAGAAAGATAAACCATATTCTTCTGCCAATGATAGAAAGGGAAGTCAAGAAACTTCTCGATGAAAAAATTATCGTCCCACTCAGGTATTCTAAATGGGTAGCGAATTTAGTCCCCATTAGAATTAAAAATGGAAAAATAAGGCTCTGTTTAGATTTCAAAAACTTAAATCGATTGTGCCTCAAAGATAACTACCCACTCCCAAAAATGGATCATGTTCTAGAAAAGGTAGTTGGGGCTAACAGGATATCCATGATTGATGGTTTTTTTGGATACAATCAAATTGTTGTCCACGAAGACAACAGAGAAAATATTGTGTTTACCACCCCGTGGGGAACTTTTATGTACGATAAAATGCCATTTGGTTTGATGAATTCAGGGGATACTTTCCAGAGAGTGATGGACATCAGTTTCGTCGGTGAGAAAGGAAAATTTGTTGTTATTTATCTTGATGATTTGACGATTTTTTCTAACTCTGATGTAGAACATCTGCTACACCTTAGGCAGACCTTCGAAAAAATGCAGAAAGTTCGGTTTGTCTCTTAATCCTAAGAAATCACATTTCGCTATGCAAGAAGGTAAGCTCTTGGGTCATATAGTATCAAAATAAGGAATCAAGTTTGAACCTAAACGAATTGAGGCTATAGACACGATTATAATTCCTAGGAATAGAAAAGAAATTCAATCTTTTTTAGGAAAGATAAACTTTTTGAGAAGATTCATTTCCAATTTTGCTGAAATAATTAAAATGATTATAGATATGTTGAATAAAGACAACAAAGTGAAATGGACTGTTGAAACTAAAGAATCATTTGAGTGCGTCAAGAAGGCTATAGGGGAAGCATTGGTGTTAGAAATTCCAGACTATACAAAGGAATTCTTGATCTTTTCATTCACTTCCGAACATACCGTTGTAGTGGTACTCCTGCAAAAGAATGAGGGAAGATTCGAGAAACCAATAGCTTTCTTTAGAAAAATCCTCAGGGATGTAGAGTTAAGGTACGATATACTTGAGAATCAAGCATACACAATGGTGAAGGCTCTCAAGGCTTTCAGGACATATGTACTGCATTCCAGGATAATCACTTATGTTCCAACTAATGCTATCAAAGACATTTTAGTTCAGTCAAACAATGATGGGAGAAGAGGATGATGGTTGGCTAAAATTCAATAATTTTATCTAGAAGTGAAACCGACCAAGCTAGTCAAAGGTCAAGGCCTGGAGAAACTGTTAGATGAATCAAATTTCAGGGAGCTTGGGATAAATTACCTGAAATCACACGGATATCTCCCAGATATAGAGTAGCTTGATGATCAAACCCCTACAATTCATATCGAAGATAAGTTTTCTTCCCCTTCTTGGTATTGTGATATTGTTTCATACCTCCTTACCCTTCAGTGCCTGAATGACATGACTCCATCCAAGGCAAGAAATTTGAAGCTACACGCAGTTAAATATTGTATTATTGATGGCCAGTTGTATTGAAAGGATCCTCTAGGTTTCTTGTTATGTTTCCTAATAGAATATGAAACAGAAGGCATCATAAATGAATTTCATGAAGGAGTGTGTGGAGGACACCACGCCTGGAGGGAAATGGCCTACAATATTTTAAGAGCTGGATATTATTGGCCAAAATTATTTATTGATGTGAATACAAAGGTCAGAGCCTACAACTCTTGCCAACTATTCTCTAGTAAGAAAAATCTCCCTGCACTACCTTTGATCGCGGTCAAAGAAAAAGCTCCCTTTCAATAATGGGGGCTGGTCTTCATCGGATAAATCCATCCATAAGTTCTCAACATAGATGGATTTTAATCGCTATCGATTACTTCACGAAGTGGGTAGAATCCATTCCGACTTGGAATGATATAGATTCAGTGGTAATAAACTTCTTCGAGAAGAACATCCTATCAATATTTGGTTTTCCTCTAAAAATAGTCACGGACAACACCAAAGATTTTAAGTCTCTGGCAATGATCAATTTCTGCAAAAAATACAACATTGTGTTAGTACATTCTACAGCCTATTATCCTTAGGGGAATGGGTTGTTCGAATCATCCATAAAGATCCTGATGACTATAATAAAAAAAAAAAAATGACAGAAAATAAGAAAGTTTGGCACATTCACCTGAAATACGCCTTATGGGTGAATCAAATCGGCACCAAGAAATCAATAGGTATGTCCCCTTTTCAATTGGATTATGGTACTGACATTGTCCTTCCTATCAATCTCTCTCTTCCAGTGATGAAGCTCGAGAAGGATACAAATGAAGAGCCAAATGACATTACAAGAAGCATAAATAAAATAATCGAAGTCTAGCAAAATAGGGCCGAAGTAGATGATAAACTTCAAAAGTACCAAGATAATATGAAGGCCCTTTTCGATAAAAAAGATAAAGACAGGGATTTTCTCCCTGGCGATTTAGTTTTGAAGTGGGACACTAGGAAAGAAGATGTAGGGAAACATGGAAAGTTCGACCATCTCTGTTTCGGACCATTCAGGCTTGCAGCTACTGAGGGGAAAAATTCCTTCTCTCTGGAAAACCTCGACGGAAAAATTCTTGACGCTCCTATCAACAGGCATTACCTAAAACATTTATGCAATATTAATATTTCAAATTCTCATTGTACATACTAGTTTAGATTGACATTGTTTTCTGTTTCAATTTGCAGTTTTATTTCCCTTTTGTAAACTATCCAAATTTTACTTTTGTTGTAAACAAACCGAGTTTACTTGATATCATGAAAGCAAAATATAAAAGCATATGTACCACATATCATTTATATTCTGCAGAATTTTCTGACATTTCTCACCTTTGTTCCTGTGCAGAATACTTACTGTCATTTGAGAGATGAGGATGTATCAGAATCCAACACTCAGTTTTCAAAACATTTTCTTTCTCTCAAAACAGGTGATAAATTAATGATTTACTTGATTGAAAATACAAAGGAAATTTGAGGTATGAACTCCTATCCCACTAGTCCAAGCTAAAATTTTAAAGAAATCTTATTGAATGTAAAGGGGGTTTCACTCATATAGATATTGTCGCCTGATAAAAAATCAGAAAAGTATAAATATTACAGATTAATTATGAAGCCTTCTCTGAATAAAATGAAAATGAAATAAAAAATAAAATAAAATAAGAAAATAAGGATAAAAAGGGCTTGAAAAGAAGTTCGGAAATCAATAAACAAACGTATGTCAAAATGAGATTATTTTGTGTTTGCCCCTCTAATTCATCGTTCTATTTTATTTCCTTCTGATTTTTGCTACCTTACATGGATCTTCATAGAAACAAAGAATTACACCTTGACTCTGAAAACTTAAAAACATATCTCTGAAACACTATTAGGAAAAAATCTTTACATTCCTTTTATTTTAACTAAAAGAAAGTATGTCCAAGCTAATATTGATAACTTTAACTCTTCTAGAGGATTTTAAACTGACTAATTCACTCAAGGTTGATCCTTGAAAATAAAAATCCCTATAAAATCTTTCCTATAGACGAAGGTGTATTGAAAATCAGAATAAAATTAGTCTCTGAGTATAATTAAAAATTATGACAGACCTCCATTTTAAAAAATTTAAGCAGATATCATCCCTCATATGATACATACAAATTGATTTCACCCACTTCAAAATATCAAAATATAAGACAGATGGTGAAAGGAAATTCATAATCTAATTTTCCCCATCTAGTCCAAGACAAATGGTGAAAGGAAATTTGAAATTCGATTGCCCCCATTTTGTCCAAAAAGAGATGATGAAAGGAAATTCATGTAATGATTTCCCTCATCTCAGCAAATTGCAAAAGTGTTAATTGAAGTGGTGAAAGGGAATTCAATGGGAGAGGTAGATAACTTCACCGGGGTACTGAACAGGCTCGCTGGCAATGAAGCAATATCTACGATATTTGTATGGTTGTCATACATATCTATAAAACATACTCTGACATCTAATTCTCTTTCCGGAAATATTTACATTTTGTACCAACGAGGGATTCCATAAATAAATTGTTACATCTACTCAACCTTGATGCGAATGAAGTAGGTCAAGGTCTGATATTTCAGTTGAAGTCATTTTGACTATCTTGAATAAATCCAAACTCAGTTTCAAGAAAGGGAAATTTTAAATAGCCTAACTTGATATCGATAGTTGGGGATGTTTTGAAGGTTTTCTAAGATTTGGTTGAAGTTCAATTTTTCTCCGTACCATTAATCCCTAAAAGTTTTTCCCATAAATTAAATAATGACTCCATTTTCCCAATAAAGGCACCCGGTATATTGTTCTTTCGCATCTCACAGGGAGACGTGATCCCCATATGGAACCTATGTTGGAACACACATAGTTTTGAAATTTCGAGCTTTATATTTCATACCTCGTGAAAATAAAATGTTACCCGAAGAGAGAAGAAACTTGGAAAGTGTCCTTTAATTTTAAATCAAGTCTCTTTCAAGGATGATTTTAGGGGCTAAATTTCGCTCATGGGCTAATTTTCCATGGTTTTTCCAAAAGTGAGATTCTCTATTTTAAAATTGATTCGCCCAAATTCTATAGGATAAAATTATTTTACCTTAAAAATAGCCAAAATTTTATAAATACTATATAAAATACTTGGAAATTTGAATATTTTTACAAAATTATTGCCAAACATTTATAGTTGACATATGAAGGATTAGTAAGATTCGCCAAGGTTTCTACATTTTAAAATAAATTTCCATCCTTAAAATCATCCCTGGTCTATTTGTTGGATGGTAAATAATAAAGCATGCATGATATCCTTCGTTGACAATTTTTCCTTTTGATCGAACGATCCCAATACCTCCGGAGTTTTGGAGCCGCCTGAATTTTAAAAGAGGTAAATATCTAACGGTCGTTTTGGAGCTTCGCACTTCGGATGTTCCAATAATTCTTAATGATAAAGGCCCTGAATCTCTGAAACCCGAAAGTGTCTTCTCATTTTTTTTCCTGAACCTTTTTAAAGGCACAAGTCGTAGGACACATATACCTTTCAAGTCTTTCCTGAGTTGACATGTGGCACCTCCCTTTCCTCAACATGTCAGAATGACCTAGTCCGTGACATGTCGCTACGGGAGATGGTCCTTTGGGATTTTAACAAAAAAAGAATTCATGAATCACTGAAGTGTCAAAATGTCAAAGGATTATACGATTAGATAACTAAGTTAATAATGATCAAAGGATAACTAATTACTTCACTTTTTGGGTTTTGGGAAATCCCTCTCGAGATACATTGAAAGTCCCCGAAGTCTAAACTCCCGAAACACTTGAAGTTATGTTAGGGACCTAACCCCTCACATAGGTAGAATATTATATTCCGATGTAATAAAGGTCAATATTAATACGGCCTATCAATAAGGAAGAATAAGTCGAATGTAAGAAGACCTAATAGAAGATTTCGCTTCTAGAAGGATCTTCCTCTATATGGTTCTTTTGATAGGCATATTTAGTATAAATAGGAGTCAAGGTATGAGAACTTTGTCTTTGATATTATTGTAATAGATATCTACTCGACTAGAGGTTGCCCCCTCGAAGAGGCAAGTGAACATTGCTCTCAATAATCGAAGTGCTCTTTCTGGTGTTATTTTGTTATCATTCTAGTATTATTGTGGTGTTGTTCTGGTTATATTGTTGTTCATCTACCATTTCTAGCATTTTATTTATGTTCTGCATACTTTTTATATCTAGAATATTACGAGTGGTATCAAATCACTTTCCTTGGTAGAAAATTGTGGGTAAATTGTTTTCAGGGTAGAGACATATTCCAACATCTTTAAGCTACAGAGATCTGTCGTTATGCGCATAAACCCTCTATCAAGGATTCATACTCACAGGAAATACAAGTGGTAATTAAGAGCACATCTGTTTTCCACCCTTGTAAACCCTGTTGGTACCCCTTCGAGTGGTAGTGCATTATAAAACACCTGTATATGGATCAGCCTAGATTTCTTGAAGCCCTCTTTAGATAAACCGATTGGTCTCCTAACTGCTATAGTTTCACCAAGAACAGTGCTCAGGAATATACTCTCTAGTACCTGGGTAGTCGGGTAGTACGGCTAAGGGCACGGTCTAGTCTGCTTAGTTGGTGCCCTGAGATATTGGGTCAAGTACTACTATTAGACCCCGCACGTATATCAGAGAGTTATAGCACAGGGAAAACCCTTGTCTATAGAACCCTTGAATACCTAACCTTTGGGGACAGGAACAAAAAACAAAACAAAGAAGATCTATTGTCGCACAACTGTGTTCGAGTTGCCAAATCACTACACATTTATTCTTGATTAAGCATTTGGGAATTTCATCACTGAAGTATTCTTCAAACCAAAGTATAACTCCATGGGTGTAAAATATATGTGTGTGTGTGTGTGTGTGTGTCTTAACGATCCACGATTCGTATGTTGCAATAAGTATTAAGGATAAATGCCCCTTGTCCTAGGACGCCTTCCTCCCAATATTTGTCTCTATCATCACCCCTTTTCCCAAGAAAATTAAATTGAGAAAATGCTTGAAGAACTGCTTAACGTAGGTGTTATCTGCCCAAGTACAAGCCTGTTCTCTTCTTTTGTGGTTATGGTCCTGAAGAAAGAAGTTTCTTGGCGCATGTGTTCTGACTTCCAAGCCCTCAACAAATTCACCATTAAAGACAAATTTCCCATTCCTGTCATCGATGACCTCTTGGATGAATTGAGTGGCGCCCATTTCTTTACTAAACTTGATCTTCGTTCTGGCTACCACCAGATCCGTATGAAAGAGGCAAACATTCCTAATACTTCCTTTACAACTCATGAGGGTCACTATGAGTTTTCAGTCATGCCCTTTGGCTTGTGTAATGCTCCCTCCACTTTCCAAAGCCTCATGAATCATGTCTTTCGTCCTTTTCGCCATAATTTTGTCTTATTTTTCTTTGATGATATCCTTATCTATAGAAAAACATGGATAGACCATATTTCTCATGTGGATCAAGTTCTCCATATACTCTCTCAACACCAACTTTTCCTGAAAAATCTAAATGTGCTTTTGGCGCCTCGGAAGTCGAGCACTTGGGTCATCTTGTTGGAAAGGAAAACATCGGGGTGGTTCCTAAGAATATTGAAGCTATGCAATACTAGCCTCACCCAAAGACTCTCAAAAGATTGCATGGATTTCTGGGCTTAACAGGTTATTATCGCAAGTTTGTTAAGAATTATGGAAAGATTGCGACACCTCGCATTGGACTCCTTAAAAAGAATTCATTCAATTGGACTCCAATAGTTGCTCGGGATTTTCAAACCTTGAAGATGGCCATGTGCACCACTCCATTCCTGGCCCTTCCTGATTTCACAAATATCTTTGTTCTAGAATGTGATGCTTCAGGGAAATGAATTGGTGTTGTCCTTATTTAAGAGGGTCGGCCTTTGGCCTTTACCAGCAAACAACTATCTGGAAAAAAAAATTGGAAAAATCTATCTATGAAAAAAAAATGTTGGCTATTTTGCATGTCATTGATCTTTGGCAAACTTATCTATTAGGGAAACGCTTCCAAATTAAGATAGATCATAAAATCCTCAAGTACTTTCTAGAACAATGCATTTCCTCCCCAGAGCAACAAAAATGGGTGACTAAGCTCTCTGGATATGATTATGAGATCATTTACAAGAAAGGAAAAGACAATGTGGTTGTGGATGCACTTTCCCAAAAATATGAATATGAAGGGTCCCTTTTTTCTCTCTCCTTCATTGTACCAAATTGGCTCCAAGTTGTTCGCCAAGAATAGCTACACGATCCCAAAATTTTGCATTTGATACAACAATTGCAGTGCAATTCTCCAGTTTCCCCAAGGTACTCATGGATCCATGATGAGCTTCGATACAAATGCCATTTGTATTTAAGTAAACAAACAAAACTTAAAACCACGATACTTTCTAAGCTTCATGCTACACCCACAACTGGGCACTCTGGGTTTACAAAAACCTATCACATGGTCAAACGTTCCTTTTTCTGGGATGGTATGAAACAGGAAATTCATAATTTTGTGGCGGAATGTGATGTGTGTCAATGCAACAAGGGAGAAACAGTAAAATCTCCTGGCACACTACAACAGCTTCTGATTCCACCTGCTATTTGGTGATATATCTCTATGTATTTTATTGTAGGTTTACCTAAATTGGGCAATAAATCATTCATCATGGTGGTAGTTGATCGCCTTTCCAAATATGCTCATTTATGTGCTTTTCAACACCCATTTACAGCATCCACAGTTGCTCAACTTTTCATGGATCAGGTCTTCAAGCTTCATGGCATGCGGCATTCTATTGTTTTGATCATGACTCAACTTTCACCAGCAATTTTTGGCAAGAGATGGTCAAGCTACAAAGCACCCAATTGCATCTCAACACATAATATCATCCCCAGACGGATGGTCAAACTGAAGTTGTCAACAAGTTTTTGGAAACATATTTGAGGTGTTTTGTTAAGCCCTAATACTGGCTCATTACCCCTTAATTGGAGCATATTATATTAGTAATTTTATTTTATTTATGTTGGCTTTAGGCCATTAGTTGTAATTATACCTCCTAGTCTCCTATATATACCAAGGAGAC
>JASDQU010291212.1:2336-13774 GCA_032191745.1 Picea mariana | reverse complement strand
AGTGATAAGTCCACAGTTCAAGGTTGCTTTCAAAGGGGCATCATTGCCTCTTCTACGTGAGGCCCCTGACACACATGCACCAACTGATTAGTTTGTAGACACTGTGGGAGAGAAGGCTGTATCAATACAAACATATATGAATAAAGCATAAATGTCATCGATTAGGCCAATGGAAATAGAAGAGAGTGCGGTCAAGGAGGAGTTTGCCGTTGAAGCACATAATCAGGTAAGGAACATTTAGAAGGTGAAGAACATGGTCTAAACCAATGTTGATAACATTGGCACTGACAAAAAATTGACCGGGGTTTAGAAAACATCTTCTCGGAAAAATCGATGAAAAAATCGACAAAAATCAACAAACTGTGGCAAACATTAAAAAGTTCAAATTATGTTATTAAAAAATACAAAATGTATTATGTGGCAAAAATCGGGGAAAATTGGGAAAAAACGGCAAAATAAAAAAAATGCGATTTTTTTGGGTCGAAAAATTGAGGGCTCGAAAAAATCGCGATTTTTTGAAACATCGGCGAAAAATTACCGATGTTATCAACATTGGTCTGAACATCAAGAGTCAAGGTTGAGGAGTAATAATGCATGCTCACATTAGGATTTCAGTGAAGAATATAATGGCTGTTGGTCTTCTGGTAGTTGTTGCACCACCAAATATAGATAAAATTCAGATAAATCAACATTATCAGATTTGTTTGGAACCGATTCCGAGATGAACTCTGAGTCGTCTGATGAACCTGATCATTCTTTATATTTGGACAAGATTGATGTTGCACCCTTAGAGGATAAGAAATCTATTTCGACTTTTGCAAGACATTTGATAAGTCGACGATTAAGGAATATGCACTCAAGATTCTTGTCAAGTGAAATATTAAAGTTGATCTTCTGAGGAATCTGCTTACACACTCGTGCAAGAATGAGCCTCTCTCGCTAAGTGAGAAGTAACTACTTGTTGAAGGGTTCAAGACTGGCATCAAAACCTCGACCCAAACAACAAAATAAGCACCCAACAGGTTGAAGCCTTAAGAAATATGGTAAAACATACACACACACACACACGTATGGTAAAAGTTGTGTTGAGAACACACACACTCATATGGTAAAACTTGTATTGAGAACACACACACATATGGTAAAACTTGTGTTGAGAACACACACACACACACACACACATATGGGACGCCAATAATGAAACATGGCCGACCTGATCTGTTTTAAAATTTGATGATGGGAATTGATAGGTCGACCTTTGAAAGTCTGTATAAGTTGATTTAATGAAATAATGGAGCAGGGCTGACCTTTACAGGTCATTAAATTGACTTCAAGGTAAAGATAAAGTTAGGCCTGACCCCTTGAGGAGTTTAGTTTGTAATTTCGAAGGCAGATTGGCTATACTAGAAGCCCATTGGTCTACTTGGTGAAACATCATACCATATCTAGGTGGGGTATTTGTTGAATAGTGGAGCATTTGAAGGGCAACAAATATTTTTGATGATGTGTCCCAATTTGAGGTATTTTTTCCCCTTTGTTCATTATATGTGGCTTGAAAAGCCCCTACTTTGTATTTTTAGGATCATTTAATTGGTGAAGAGGGATTTCCTCCCCTCCTTGGGCTAGATTAGGGGCTTTCACTTAGGAAAATAATATTTTAATGTAAGGGGAAGTTGAGCCTTTCTCCTTATAAATAAAGAGGAACTTCCTCTCATTTGGACATAACAACTTGAGGGATAAATCCCTTAGGAGGTTTGTAATTTTCTGAAATTTGTTAGTCTTGGATTTGGGCTATGTATGGAAGAATAATGAAGTTCTGTTGAGGAGATCTAGTGGATGCTTTTCTTGATTTGGTGGATGTTTCATGAAACTAGGGTTTTATTCATGCATAATGACTTGGTCTAGTAAGTGGTCTTTTCCAAGTATTTATGTTTGTTCATGGTATTTAAGTGAATGCTCTATCAAAGGGGTGATAAGTTGCATGTTATCTTGTTTCCTTGAATAATTTTGCTAGAAACCCTAGGGAAAGGATTGAGAATGGTAATACCCTTCCCCTGTTTTATCCATCTTAATTTGTTGAACATACAATGTCAAGATTAGAGATTGTGAGTGTAGTCTTGTCTTTGAGGTTGAAATCTAAGGCTTATGAGGGGATAAACTCTAGGATTTGACCTAGTTCCACCTGCTTTTTGTGCTAGAATCTCTTGAAGAAGTAGGACGACACCTAGGGTTTATGAGGGGATAAACTCTAGGCTTTTCTTTCCTAGAAGGTTTGACCTAGGTTTATGAGGGGATAATACGAGGGTAGATCTTCGAGTCTTCTTTTTCCCTTGGCCTCCATTGAAATTTTTACATTGACTCCATATGACCAATGAAAAGAACACTGATCTCCAAACCTCCAACCACTTTCTTCTATACCCTAAAGCTTACCAAAACCATTTTGCTTGGACTCGCTCTTCACATCACCTTGAACTCCGTTTCCCCAAGTCCTAACAATCTTAACCCAGGGAAACCCCTTTGAGTTAGAGAAGAGCCAACTTGAAGTGAAAGAGGGTTAATGAGGTGAGAGTGGCCTCGCTCTTGGTTACATTGAATCACATATGAGATCTCATACTTTATCTCTATAAGTGCGAGTTTGTGTGGTAACAAATAACATAAATGGTCAACTAAGAGAGGACTTACCACTCCAAAAATCGCATGAGACCATGTCAAACAACAAGAAAATACTCTCCAAATAGTAGCTTGTTAGTGGAAACTTCGAATCATGTGAAAAATCTCCCAAAATAACAAGAGCACACTAGTTCCAAGTCAAATACTCTTCATCAAGGTGAAAACATAGTGTTAGTTAGGAAGGAAAAATTATATGAAAATGGATGAAATGACTCATGCACCCTCTAGGAGTGGGAAAATGATGGAATATAGGCATAATATGGATTATGTCTAGGTAAAATAAAAGGGTGATGAAATAATGGATGGTACCTAGGCAAAATGATGGAATGATAATGAAAGGGGAATGACATTTAGGCAAACCACTAGGAAAGTACCCCACCAAGCTAGAAGACACAACAACTAGGAATAAGACCTGAACCCATCATGCAACAACCAAGTGAGAGTAGTGACTGGAACATCACTAGCACAAGAGAGAAATAATAGGAGATTTCTCCACCAATAATCAACCATGGAGTAACATTTGTAACAAGATTAAGATAAATGATTTTCTGTTGAAGCAACCTCCATCAATGGTACAAACATGACCAATCCTTTGATATGTTGAAATGAGTGAAAAGGGAAAGACAAATGATAGGGCCAAGTCATCTTGTAAGAATGCCACCTTCCCCCTTGGTTGGCCAAGGGTCGGGTAAACCATGAGGGTAGCACCAAAATAACATGTACAACATGATAATGCCTCCTGATATGTAATTGGTACATAGGAAGTCCATGATTGTCATTTGGCAAGGTGTCATGAAATGATCCTTGGATACCCAAATAATATATGGTGTAACATACATCTTTCTTTTGATCTATATTAAATGCTGTTATAACTTTGCTTGCTTGATGA
The DNA here is from genome assembly GCA_032191745.1 of Picea mariana. NCBI lineage: Eukaryota > Viridiplantae > Streptophyta > Pinopsida > Pinales > Pinaceae > Picea > Picea mariana. The sequence goes on along the minus strand of JASDQU010291212.1, from coordinate 10,215 downwards.
TTGGAGTAGGGTTTGTTAAAGAGAAAATTGTATATCCATTGTCTTCTTATTAGAGCTAGTGTGATCTGTTCCTACTCTATCCAACGTTTTTAAAATTTGTTTTAGCAAAAGTTTTCAGCATGACAACAATCCGTTGTCAGGGTTTTTTCAGTCCTCTTCTCCACCAATGCCCAATTTTTGGTTTTCTCTTGGTTTTTTCAACCCTCTTCTCCATAAATCCTCTTAATTTTGGTTTTCTCTTGGTTTTTTAGGGAGTATTCATGTAGATGATGCTCTTCTAAGGGCAAGTGTACCCTTATCTTTTTCAAATAATTTTTTTATGTTGTTTCTAGACAATGATGGTATCACTATTCATTTTTCTCGTCCATATAGGCAATGGAGCCCTATGGACCTTCACATTGCACATTGGTCCTCCCCCTCTTCACAAGAATTGGTCGTCGATTCTAAAGCCTCTAGGCATATAACAAAGCACCAACATGTACTCTCCAACTATCAACAAACGTATAATGGAGAGGTAGTTATTATTGGTGATGGCTCACCCCTATCAGTTTCAAGATGTGGCGATGTCATTATGGGCAACAAGTTTGGAGTAGCTCTTCATGTTCCAGGAATAGGACCAAATCTACTTTCAACGTCACCCACACCAACAAAACAGTAGAGTTTTAGCTAGATTTATGGGTTATCAAGGACATAGGTGAGATGGTTTTAAATGGTTGCTTTTGGTTATTGTGATGAATCCAATCATTTGTACAAGTTGGGGAAACATTCATCTCCTTCAAAACAAAGTAGATTCACTACAATGGTTTGCCAATACTAACGACACCGATAAACTATGGCATCAACACGTAGGTCATACTAATTTTGTGACCTTGTGTCAAATGGGCTGTCTAAGAATGGTAGATGGCCTTCCATAAATTAAAGCACCTAGTGGTCACCTATGAAATATGTATGCTGAGAGAATACATCCATGTGTCCTTTCTTAAGGATTTAGTGGGGCAAGCCTCTTGTCCTCTTGAGCTGGTTTATAGTGATATTTGTAGATCCATGACCACTCCTTCAGTTGGTGGGGCTAAATATCTATTCTCCCCCTTTCTTTGGATGTATACTATTCCATCCAAAGATGACGCCTTTAGAGATTTTAAATCCTTGGTGGGAAATCACAATAATCATATGATCAAATCTATTAGGATTGATCATGGAGATGGGTATTTTGGTGATGCTTTCCATTCATTTCTCACATCTCTTGGCATTGTTTGGTAAAAGCTAGTAGTGTGCATCAAAGGAGTAGAGCTATTGTGGAAATTGTTGATGTTTTTAGCATTGGGTAGGTACTTCGCACAGGTCTAAGTGTCTAGACATGTGGAAGTCGTCCAAAGCCTTCTACCTTAGTAATTTACTTTAATTAAAGGAATTATTAAAGTAAAGTGCTTTGAAGTTTGGATAATTAAAATGAGTTTAATTTAATGAAATGCTAAGGTTATTAACATTAGTGAATTAAATGAATCTTAGCCATTGATCTCAAGTGAGTTGAGATCTAATCTCAATCGTTAATCACTTTGGAGATTAGGGTTATGTTTGATTCGGTCATAACTCAAGATTATAAAAGCAAGGCTAGGTGAAGGAGAAAGACACAAGAGAGCACATAGGAACAAAGGACTTTTACTCATGTGCTTGAGTCATCCACTTAGGAGCAAAGAAGGACTTTTGCTCAATTGCTTGAGTCACAAAGCATTGTTATTCAAGGGGATCTCAGATAGGTGAAAGAATTTCATATTGAGATCAAGTCTAAAGGAGGAAGGTGCAACAAAAGGAGAAAACCCAATCGCCAGAAATCGAAGGACAAATTTTTGGGTAGTCCACTAGCCAAAAATTGAAGGATAGATTTCTGGGGAGTCCAACAGCAACAAGATGTACTAGTGGACAGATCTAGCAGATCTGAGGTACTAGTGGACAGATCTAGTGCAAATTTGAGGTACCAACGGACAAATCTAGTAGATCTGAGGTGCTAGCAGACAGATCTAATAGATCTGAGGTACCAACGGAAAAATCTAGTGTAGATATGAGGTACTAGTGGGCAGATCTAGTGCAGATCCGAGGTACCAATAGGAATATCTAACAGATCTGAGGTATCAACAAGTAGATCTAGCAGATCTGAGGTACCAACAAGCAGATCTTGTGTAGCTCTGAGGTATCGACGAACATATCTAGTAGATTTGAGGTATCGACAGACAGATCTAGCAGGTCTGAGGTACCAATGAACAGATCTAGTGTAGATTTGAGGTACTAGCAAGCATTTCTAATAGATTTGAGGTATCAACAGGAAGATCTAGCAGATCGAGTAGAGGGTTTCTTCAGTGTCAGAGTTGCCAGGTTTGCTATATTTGTATTTTTCCTTAGTGGGCCATTTTCCCAGTAAGGGAGTCCTTGTAAGCTAGGAGTTATTATTAATGAAAAACTTATTTGAAGTGTAGAATTTCTTTTTGCTTGTGTGAAGTTTGGTTTCTTGTTTTTGCCTTCGCTGTTTTATTTCCAGCCAATATATTTTATTCTATGTGCTGTAATTTACCTTTCAACAAGGAAAACTACAAGGTAACAATTTATCTAGGTGTTGGGATAGTAAGAATTTTCAACAGAAATAACTCATTGCATGTTGCATTCTCGATAGATGGAGCTTAAATTTTTGGGGTAATTAGTTTTGTGTACCCGATATCATCAATCAGATGCCTACTTCAGATGTTTGTCATATGACTCCTTTTCAGAAATGGCATGGCTACAAATCTTCAATTTTGCATTATAAAATCTTTGGATTACGTGCATGAGTCCAAATTCCCAAAGAAAAGAAAAACAAGTTGCAATCGACAAGTCAACACTACACTTTAGTGGGCTATAGCGAAACATCCAAGTCATATTGCCTATATGGTCCTTACACACCAACAAGGTAATTGATCGAAGGGATGTCATCTTTGATGAGGTTCTTTCCCATGGTCCACTAGGATCTTATCCTACTTGTAGTGCAAAAGATTTGTTTATAGTTGTCTCAATGGACCTCTCTTTTTTATGACTTGATGGTGATCCTCCTTTTTTGAGTGCTTCTTCCAATACCCCCTCCATAGTGATACAATCAACAACCCATGAAGAGGCCTGTGTTGATGACTTGTTTGGTACTACTTGCATTGAAGTCTGTTCTGCTTCGGTTGCTCCATTCAATCTCTTACCAGTTGAACAACCCCATAGCAGTGTTACTACAGAGCTCTCTGCGTATTCCCTTCCTTCGGCTAGGTCATGACTAATGCTTAAGTGGGTTAAATCTACTATTCAAGACACTATTTCGCTCCTTTCTCCTAAAGGAAAATTAGGATGACGATGGCAACGTCTTGTTTCATGGGTCCTTGTCTCCAAGTTTGATGTAGATCCTACTACTTACACATAGGAAAAAGACCATTCAGAATGGTAGTATGTTATCATTGTTATGGTTGTTGATTATGATGCCCAAATAAAAAATTAGACCGGGGACCTAGTCCCCTTACCCAAGGGTAAGAATTCGGTTGGTTGCTAATGGGTTTATAAAATCAAGTGTGATGTAGATGGAAATTCGAGAAGCATAAAGCTAGTCTTGTTGCTAGAGTCTTCTCCTAGAAAGTGGGCGTTGACTATTCATAGACATTTGCTTCAGTTGCTAGTATGGGCTCAATTTGGATGATTCTATCTATAACTGCTTCATTGAATTGGGAAGTTCATCAAATGGATGTCAAGAGTGCCTTCCCCATGGAGACCTCTAAGAAGAGATTTATTCGGGGTTTATACAAAATGGTCCTATTCCCTTGGTTTGTAAGCTCAAGATATCTATATATGGTCTTAAGCAAACACCTCATGCTTGGTATGAAAAGCTTCACAATTTCTTGATCAGTCCCGGCTTTACTTGTTGTGAGGTTGAGCATGATCTCTATATTTTCTATTAAGATGGAAAAACTCTCATCATTGTGCTATATGTTGATGATCTCCTTTTGATTGATCATTCCACATCCATGATCAATGACATGAAGCAAGAGCTTAAGGACTCTTTTGAGATGATTGATTTATGGTTGCTTCTCTCTTTTATGGGGCTTCATATTTATCATACCTCTATTGGGATTTCCCTTTCTCAGCCTTAGTACAACCCGGATCTCTTGGAGCGCCTTGGGATAGAATACTACATGTCAGTGAGTACTCTCCCATTGCTTTAGGAAGTTTCAAGCCTAATGGTGTTCCTAAAGATTTTGCTCTACTTGTGGTATTTCACTCTATTTGTGTGGTTGATTGGTTTTGGTTATGGTTGATCTCTCTTGGATGAAGATATGGTATGTGAACATCCAATGTGTGATCTATATTAAGTGTTGTTACAAGTCTGCTAGTTTGATGATTGGATTAGGGTTTGTTGAAGAGATCACCATATATCTATTGACTTCTTATGATCTCAACATCTTTGAGTGTGTTGTCCTCTTCATTAGTGTTCAATTCCTTAACCTGTAGGGTTTTAGCTATGTAGAATCTTTTTGGTATGCACCCATGCACTTGTGACCAAGGGTCTTCACATATATAGCACTTGCAACCTCCTTGTGGGTGGTGGGGTCAAGGCCCCTTTTCGTTCCTCAATCCTTTGTTGCTCGTGTCCCAAGAGCACATTCTTAAATGGGTTGGGAAGGTTCTATTCATAAGGGGAAGTGTTTTTCCTTTGCTTGTCTAGCATATTGAATGGCAATTTTTTGAGTCTTAGGGAAAAGCATTCTCACTTCATACCTTATTCCAAATCAAAGATTAGCAATGTAGAAATCTGACACTTTTTTCACCAAGATTTTCCCCAGACTCCACTATTTGAAATTGCTCTAAATATTACTCAATATTTAGCTCCCTTTGAAAGAAATGAGCAAGTTGGATGTCATATTGTCTATCCGATATGCGATCCGCCCCATGGAAAATGTCATGCGCAGAAGTATAAAAAATATTGATGGTTATTTTATTTCTATCATGCCATCTTGCTTCCCATATGAGTTGCACCTTCTGTAGGTTTTAGGGCTATGTGCACCATGCTTTGTTTGTTAGGTACCCCTATTTGTTGAAACTTGAAAGGCTATCCTAAGCTTGCTTATCCCCTTGTGCGAATCAGTCTCCCCATTAAACTCTAATCAAGGTATCTTGATTTGTAGATTAGGTGAAAACCTAGAGCCACCTTCATATGTATTGTTAAAACCGCATCCTTTGTTGTTGCCACCATCATTGCTGTTCCTTGATCTGCCAAGTATTGTCCCATTCCTAGAATTTTGTGGTGGTTCAACCTTAGGATTTGTTAGGTGTTTTAGGATGTCATTCATGTCACTTACTGATTTACATAGCTTATTGATTTCGTTTTTTAATTCTTCCTTTAATTTCTCCTGTTCTTGCTGTAATTTTTTCTCCAGTGCCTACATAGTCTTATTACCCCTAGTTTCGCTAGCCCATGGTTTTGTCGTGGGGTACCCAGTATTGAAAACAAGTAGAAATGATCCAAATCCTTTCCTTGAATATCTTCCTTGTTTTCTTCTTATAATGCCTTTTGAGTCCCCTGATTTAGATATATCAATCAAAGTTATGCCAAATCCAAATTGACTTGTTATTTTAGACCCTTGTGTGGGGACTGGTCTATAGGCTGACCTTGTAGTTGCTATTTTCTGTGATTCTGAGTTTTGACAACATTTCAACCTGTAATAGTCTGAAATATATTCTTCCTAATGCAACTGGTCTCACTTAATTTGGATCTGTCAAGGTGAAGTTACCCCCAATTTACCAAACCCTGCTACTTTTAGTCTTTCCTTAGAGAGTGAACTTTTACAACTTGTAATGCCTTGATTTTTGCTACAACTGATATGAAATTTTAACTTGCAAACACTCTCAGATGTCTGCTTTCAGATGAATCAAGTCTCATTGAATTTGGATTTGGGAAGCTTTATAGATGCTCAATTTATTATACTCTACTTTTCTAGCAGGATTTCAGGACAGGATATGAACCCTAACTTGCACTGATCATACATCGTGAATTTTGTGCCAATATCTCTGAAATGTTGACCAAATATTAAATATACTAACAGATGTCTTCTTTCAGAAAAATCAAGCAGCACTCAAAGGTACTCCTTGAAGGTGCCTATCCAAGAATCTCCAGCTATTTAACCAAATTGTGCCTATCCGAGAATCACTTATTAGTCACCAAAATTTCACGTAAACTGTTATGTAATATACCAAAGATAATAGAAATATCATGAAAGCACCCAGAAGATGATGTCACCATTTTACATAAAGATAGTTGGAAGCACTGCTTCCGAAGATGGGCCGCACACTGCTAACCCTAGGAATGTAAACAGGGGCACCTGTGACCCAAAATAGGGATTTCATGACGGAGACTTGAAAACCCACTTAGTGCAATAGTATTTATTGAGCAACAATCATCTATTTTTTAGTAGACACAAGTCCTGAATGAGATAATGGCTGGTGCACCCAGGCATAAAAAAATGGTATTGGGTGCATCTAATGATATGGCCAACCACATGAAATGAAGATTTTCCAGGTCCTAACAAGCTGCCAACTAGGTCTGTCTTGGACCTCAAGTTGGCTCTAAGTTTCAACTGTCAAAAAAGGGTTTACTGCTGTTTTATAAAAGCAAACTGTTCAGGAACTTAATAGCTGTTTTGTTATGGTTGCATAGGCCATTTAGGTGCTCTAGCATGTAGTTTTTGTCACCAACAGGTTAGCACATGCATACCATAAAATATGTAACACACCTAGAGATCTTTACTGCTGAAATAATGCTGTTCTAAACACTAGCATACATGAAAATGAACACAGGCATTTTTGGTCAATATGACCCTGGATAAACCCCCCCGGGGAAAACCAGATTGGAATATGAGTGTATATATGTGGAGAAAGAAGGTGGAATACAACAAGTACATGAAACAAATGAACCTGATACAATAACACAAAGTTACCAGAACCGAACCGGTCGACCCCAAAAACCGGAACCGAACCGGAAAAAAACCAGATCAAAAAACCGGTCACTAAAAATACATAAAATATTCAAATTTTTGAAAAACAAATACATATTCATGTGCATCCATGTGAATCCAAACCATTATATACAAATTTGCAAAGTTTCTCATATATATTCATGTGCATTCATGTGAATCCGATTCCAGAATCCAGATTCCAAACCATTATACACAAATTTGCAAAGTTTCTCATATATATTCATGTGCATCCATGTGAATCCAAACCATTATACACAAATTTGCAAAGTTTCTCATATATCCATAACAAGTAATAGTGTATAAAACCAAAATAGCACTAAGAGTAAGTGCACTCCATGAGTCCATAGTCACATGAATATCCGAATCAAAATACATTATTAAAAGGGCTCTAAATGGCCAAAAATAACTCTAGAGAGTCAGAGACTACACAATCTAATAATCTGAATCTGCATACTGAAAGGAAGACTCAGAGGACTCAGAGTCTGACTTGAAGTCATCATCTACATTCTCAACATGAGTAGACTGAACAGGGGGATTTTGAGCTTGGCTTGATTCCCCTGGTCCAGAAGGCAAAGATACAGGTGCAACACACATTCTCTTGATGTGGCTCGAGATCCAAATCCATCCAAGAAAGGTCTTCATGGTCAAACGCTGTTGGCTGAGTCTCCACAACCCAATCTGATGAGGGATCAACATCATTCAAGAATATGTTGCTGGATTCAGGGGTCTTGTTCATCAATTGGTTGCGCCTCAACCTAAGGTTATATTGAACAAAGACCATATCATTCAACCGTTTTTGCTCTAAACGGTTTCTCTTCTTGGTGTGTATACGCTAAAAAACACTCCAA
>JASDQU010291208.1:0-12100 GCA_032191745.1 Picea mariana | reverse complement strand
GGATTGTGCACGAAGTGTCCCTCTCATTTGATGGTGGGGATCCACTTCGGGCGTCTCTCTACTCCGCGTTTCTTTCTCCCCACTTCTGAAGTACACGATCTGCTGACACGTGTCTCTTGTGATCGATGACTATAAATTACTTCAACTCTTTAGGCTTCAGGAATTTCAACCTCTCCCCACTCGCTTTCTCCCGGAATGATTTCACCTGAACTCAACGATCTATAGTTGTGTGTCTCTCTCAAATCGACGGTCATGATTTACTTTGGGAGTTCTCAACTAGTGTGACCCCACTTTCCTCCGAAGTGGCTATCTCCCAAAATGGAAGATCTGATGGCACATGTCCTCAGCTGATGGATGACTTAGATGAACTCTGGCTCTCCAGTATTTGGTAGTTCTTGTTCAACACATCCCCTTTTCTCCCAGAGTGATTTCACCCGAAGTGTAGGATATGATGACACCTATCCCTTTGGCTTGGACAACTTAGATCTACTTCGGCTCTTCAACTCATATCTTTTGTTCAAGGGTCCTTTGGATCCCAGTGTGTGCCACTCTGAGAGGGACACCTGGAAACCCTGTCACTCGACACATGGGCTCCCACAGGATCTTGACGTTGATACTCATGTCCCTATGATCGAACAGTTGTGAGGGATCCCGAAGGATCCTCAGATTCATGGTCCATATCAACTTCGGGACTTCGGGAGTTTTGGTGCTTCTTGTTCAACACATCCCCTTTTCTCCCAGAGTGATTTCACCCGAAGTGTAGGATATGATGACACCTATCCCTTTGGCTTGGACAACTTAGATCTACTTCGGCTCTTCAACTCATATCTTTTGTTCAAGGGTCCTTTGGATCCCAGTGTGTGCCACTCTGAGAGGGACACCTGGAAACCCTGTCACTCGACACATGGGCTCCCACAGGATCTTGACGTTGATACTCATGTCCCTATGATCGAACAGTTGTGAGGGATCCCGAAGGATCCTCAGATTCATGGTCCATATCAACTTCGGGACTTCGGGAGTTTTGGTGCTACCAAACCTCTCTCCTTTCGAAGTGGTCAACGTTAGTCTGACTATATCGTATATCTGACAGTCGGGATAGTTCTTGAGCATCCTCAGATTTACAACCCATATTTACTTTGGGAATTTGGGGGGTTTCACCTCTTGTGCAATGAATATGCTTGATTCGCCAAACCCGCGAAGTCCGAAGGGTTCTAAGGGTTAACACCTGCATTCTTTCACCAGATCCGACGATCTTGAATAACTTCATATTCTCCCAAACTAATCTTATCCATTCATCTTCCAAACAAAAGGATCTCTCCTTTCGGGACATAAATCTCGCTATCCTACCTGAGATTTCTCAGCTCCTTAAGTACTTAGGTATTTTGCGCTAATTCTCCTAAACTTAACGCTTAGAGAAATCCTCCGCACACCTCTTGCGCTCATTTATCAACTCTAGAACTTAAGGAGGATTTTTTATCTCTATCACCTCGCAGAGGCACTGTGATCACATGCACTACCTCTCCTGAGCTTGACTGGCCCCTTCCTTCAGAATGCTTGGGAGTGTAGGCATGCACACGTGAGGTTATGCCCAAGGTCAACAAAATCATAGTTCATTTATTTTAATGTGATCCACCATAGGGCTCAGGCGTTTACGTGTATAGTCCAGAGAATTCCTTATTTTCTTAAATACACAATTAGGGAGAATTGAACGGATACAGTATAACCATTAAGCAAACAAGTCCATCCCTACAACATTCATAATATATCCAACTTTAATTCATAGTTACTAATTAAATGCACAAGATATGAGATTACTTATCTATTACAGGTGGTAGCCAACTAACTGACTGTGGGTGTTCATCTTTCCACCCAACCACAAGCTCAAAGGCATTCACTCTTAGCACTCTGGCCACCCCTGTTCCAAGCCATGATATCACCGGGGAATTTATGCAAATTCTCATCGATCCTTTCTCTTTCTCATATTCTGCGAGGTTTATCAGATGCTTCCTTAGCATCAAGCTCATGTCCTTCTACTCAAGTCCCGTTCTCTGCCTACACTCAGAGATATCTCTTTTTGTCATGACCTCGAGGAGGTTTATCATATGCTTTCTCTGCATCAATCTCGTGGCCCTCTGCTCATTCTCTGCTGGGAATGTGTTTTTCTTGTTCTCCTCTCTATATCCTTTTTACTATCTGGATGGGTCTATCCCCTTACATGCACACCCTTCTTGAAAAGGTTCTTTCTTGTTCCATAATGTTCCTTCTGTCAAAAGGAAACTCAGGTCAGCCTGGTCTACTAGACCCAGTGGTATTTTGGGCTGGCATTCTGCAGCTAGACCATGCTTCCATTCATGGGGGTGGTTGATAATTCAACCACTGGTCCTTTCTTCATTAACCGATTTCTCTCCTTAGGATCCAAAGGAGGTTTATTATCCTCATCAAAGGGAAATTTGGGGTTATTTGATATAATGAACCCTCTCTTATAGTTTTCACATTCTTTCCTATAGTGATATCATGGCCAGTACTTTCAAGGCTTCACACCCACAGTCAGTTATTGGAAACTCAAACAATAATACAGTTATATTGTTCCCATGCCACAGCATGGTAACCCTAATTAATGATTAATTACAAGTTGGGGGAAACATGGGTGTTACACAAGCTTTGTCTATCCTTCCATTTTACTTGATCGGACGGTCAAGAAATATTTCGTAGGATCTTAGATCAATGGCCAAACATTAATTCATGACTTCGGCCTTCAGCACTTTGGGTTGGTAGGAGAAACTGGATATCCCCGAAGGACATACTCACGAAGTGGCATAGATTTATAATGTCACTGTTGATGTGGCACTCGTCGAGTGGCTTCCACGTGCCACTTATATTTGTGGCTTACGCATACCTAAAATTCCAACTGGAACTTGACACTTGTCATCATCTGATTGTGCCATGTGTCATTTCCGACATGGTCTTGTTGACGTGGACTATGATGAAGTGGGCTCTTAATGTGTGTGCTACGTATCTTACTTCGTGACTTTAGAGCTCCAGCCTTTGGGTGAAGTCGTATGTTCTGAAACCATTTTCCTCGAATTGGTCAGTGCCGAAGTTTACCACCATTGGACCTGCCTAACCTCATCCAATGGTCACTATGTATTTCCCGGATCTGATGGCTCTCATTCACTTCAAGACTTCGGAGCTTCGACCTTTGGGTGAAATTACATGTTCTTGTCTTCTTTTCACCGAACTGGTCAGCACTGAAGTTAACTGCTATTACGCAACCTTGATCTGACTGCTATCATTGATATCTAAGTGCTCCTTAGATCTGACAGCTTACTTTTACTTTGAAACTTCGGCTTCGGCAAAAAATCATCCACGCAAATTTCCTTTGGTCGATATTATCCAAAGTGGTCAATGTTGGGATGAACATGCATACGTAATTTCCACGATCGAAGGTCCATGACTCTTGGTAGTCGATCTGATGGTCTAGATTTGTCCCGAAAACTACATCAGTGGACAATATTCCTCCTCGATTCTTTTGGATTTTTACTGTGGCGATTTCAATCCCAATAGCATTTCTGTAGTGCGTTCTCTCTTCTGAACTTCAGGTTAATGTTCTTTTGCACCCTATTTGACATAAATGATAATATCGTATCATTGTGTCCAACAATCTCCCCCTTTGGCATTGATGGCAACCTTTTTCTCTTATCAATTTCCTCCCCCTTTCACAGTAATGGCAGAGGGGATCTTTCTTCGCTCCCCCTTTGGAAATTCTCCCCTAACCATGTGCCCCTTTTATTCTGATACAATTTTTATGGTTTTTAATGAGTTTTTTTAATTACTCCCAATTTTTGTCGAAGATTTCAAAAGTACTCATGGGAAAAGGTTTTGTCAATATGTCTGCAATTCATTCTTTGGTGTCTACATACACTATTTTAATTACTTTTTGGGTAACCTGATCTCTTAGAAAATGGTATTTAATTGGGATGTGTTTTGTTTTAGAATGCATTATTGGATTTTTAGAGATACTTATGGCACTAGTGTTATCACAATTAATAGTGATGGGGTTATCATATCTTATTTGTAAATCTTCTAATGTTTTCTTCATCTAAAGAACTTGTGTGCAGCAGGATGCAACAAAAATGTATTTTTCCTCTGTTGTAGATAGTGATGTGGATGTTTTCTTCTTACTTAGCCATGCTACCAGACATTTTCCTAGAAAACATTCTCCTCCACTGGTGCTTTTCCTATCATCTATACTATCGGCCCAATCTGCATCAGTGTGTGTAGTTAGATTGAAGTCTTTATCTTTTGGATACCATAATCCAAGCTCTCAGGTACCTTTAATATATCTAAATATTCTCTTTACTTATTTTAAGTGAGTTTCTTTAGGTGAAGATTGGAATATCCCCATGAGTCCTACATCATGTACGATATCAGGTCGTGTTGTTGTTGAATAGAGAAAACTTCCAATCATTGATCTGTACATTATTTGGTCCACTTTTGGTGAATCGTCTTCTAGTCTTAGTTTACATCCAGTGACCATGGGAGTACTCATAGGTTTACTGTCCTCCATTTGGAATTTATTTAGCATTTCCTTGACATATTTTTCTTGGGAAACGAATATTCCATTTTCTGTTTCATTTACTTGTAAACCTAAGAAAAAGGACAGTTCTCCCACCATAGACATTTCAAATTCTTCTTGCATTTTGGTTGAAAATTTTATTCTTAGTGTAGTAAGATTACTTCCAAATATGATGTCATCTACATATGCCACCACAACAATCATGTTTTGATCCTCAATTTTGATGTATAATTTGTTGTCAGTAGTCCCTCTCTTATATCCTTGTTTTTGCAGGTATTGATCAAGCCTTGAGAACCATGCTTTGGGGCCTTGTTTAAGACCATACAAGGCCTTTTTAATCTTGCACACATAGTCCTGATTTTATGTTAACATGAATCCTTCTGGTTGCTCAATATAGAATTCTTCTTCTAGTGTTCCATTAAGGAATGTTTACTTGACATCCATCTGATAGATTTTGAAATTTCTGAAGCATGCAAATTCCAGGAACATTCTGATGGCCTCAAGTCTTGCTAATGGAGCTAAAGTCTCTTCAAAATCAATACCTTCCACTTGGGAATATCCTTTACGAATTAATCTGGATTTGTTCTTTATAATCTCCCCATTTTCATTTAGTTTGTTCTTGAAGATCCACATGGTTCCTATCACATTCTTGTCCTTGGGTCTTGGAACTAGTTCCCAAGTCTAGTTTTTATCTATTTGGTCTAGTTCTTCATTCATTGCTTCTATCCAATATTTACTATTGCTAGCTTCTATCAAATATTTACTATCGTTAGCTTCTTTAAATGACTTAGGTTCTATTAGGGATAACATCGCTTGTTCTGAGTCAAAATTTTCCTTCTTGTTTCCACTCCTGCACTTTTATCTCCAATAATCTGTCTTTCAGGATGATTATTTTGAACTATTTTTGATGGAGATCTTGGCAAGGGCGTTTCTTCATTATCTTCTTCATCAGTATGTGGTTCATTTTCCCGTGTTTCATTATTTTCATCTTCTTGCTGAGATTCTACATCATCATCTTCCTCTTGAGACTTTACATCATCATCTTCTTGTTGAATTTTTTTATCAATGTCTTGGGATATGCTCTCTTTTAGATCATCTATATTTACATTGGAACTTTCCACTATATTTAGTAGTATAATATTATAACATCCATAGTATAATATTATGTAACATTTACTTCCAAAATTTCTAAAGTGTTTTACAGATGTTGGCCTTCCAAACCATAGTTCATAATGGCTTTTGTCATGGTTGAGTCTCAATTGATATCTATTAAGTATGTGGATTGTTGCGTATATTGAATATCTCCAGAATTTGTCTGGAATATTGGATTCATTTAACATGGTTCTTTCAGCTTCTTGAACTGCTATGTTTTTTCCTTTCTATGACTCCATTCTGTTGAGGAGTCCTGGGAGATGAAAATTGTCTTTTGATACCATGATTTTCACAGAATTGAATAAACTCTTTAGGGGTGAATTCTCCTCTTTGTCTGATCTCAAACATTTAATTTTGAGATCTGTTCATTTTCTACAAGGGCTTTGTATATTTTAAACCTCTCAAAGGCTTATGATTTTTCTTTCAAAAAGAATACCCAGGTCAATCTTGTGTAATCATCAACAATCAACATAAAATATTGTTCACCATAAGTGCTTTTGGTTATGGTTGGTCCACATAGATCTGTGTGAATAAGATCTAATGGTTTTGTTGTGGAATTCTCTTTTGTTTTGAACTTAAATCTTGTTTTATTTCCTATTTGTCAATGTTTACAAATAGAATCTGAAGGATTAATCACTTTTGGCAGGTCCCTAACTGCCTTTTTCTCGTTGTCTTTGATCAAGTTATCAAAGCTTAAATGTCCCAACCTTCTATTCCATAGCCATATTTCATATACTTGTCTTAAACAACATTTTTCTTCTTCATCTATATTAAGGATGTACACATTGCTAGATGTTCTTGGTGCAACTGCCACTAGCTTTCCAATGTCCTTTTTTCTAATCTCACATTTCTGAGAATTAAAAGGAAGTATGTGATCCTAATCACATGTCTGACTTACACTTAGGAGATTAAGTTTGAGATTTTCTACCAAAAGTACATCTTCTTCTTTGGTTTTATTATTTCCTAAACTAACAATGCTTTTTCCCAGTATCTTGGCTGACATGTTATCTTCAAAAGTTACTTTTCCTTTTCCTTTCTTGTTTAACTTGAGAAATTTACTTTGATATCTAGTCATGTGTTTGTAACATCCACTGTCTATATACCACTGACATCCTTGATTTCTTGCATATAAGGCTACATTTCACTCTGTTTTCTTTTTCTTCCATACTTTTTTATTATTGGGAATATTTATCCTTTTATCATATTTTGGCAATCTACATTCACTAGCTTTATGACCATAGTTGTTTCATTTGTAACATTCAACATTGTAGTCTTGTAAGGGAGAGAAGGAGTTATAGTTTCTTGTTTTTGCATTATCCTTATTATTTCCATATCTTTGAACATTCCTTGGATTGAACTCTCTATAAGCTTTACAGTGTATTTATTTATGTCCAAAATTTTTGCAGGAATATAAATTACCTAGGAAGATATATTGATTTTTGTTGGAGGGATTCCTTCTGATGATTCTATTCTTTTCATTATCTTTTTCATTAGTAGAAGGTGCAAATTTATGTTTATTTGGGATAGTTTCAAATGTTGGATCATGTTGTCATTGATTCCAAAGGATTTATGTCAAAGGATGGATGTCAAAGTAACAATGTCTTGTCATAGTATATTGATGTAGTGATTGATGGATCATGTATTGTCCTTGATGTAAATCGATTGATGTCAAGAAGAGTCATATTCATATGATGGCATGCATAGATGAAGATGGATCAATGAGTTTTCATTGGTATATGATGCATAGATGAAGATGGATCAATGAGTTGTCATTGATATATGATGCATATATTAAGATGGATCAATGAGTTGTCATTGATAAATGATGCATAGATGAAGATGGATCAATGAGTTGTCATTGATATATGATGCATAGATTAAGATGGATCAATGAGTTGTCATTGATAAATGATGCATAGATGAAGATGGATCAATGTGTTGTCATTGATATATGATGCATAATTGGACTAATGTAAAGATGACTCATTATTGTCTTATCATGTTTGATAATGAGTACAAATGGATGAACTCCAAATCACTCCCCTTATGGTGAAATCCCTCAAGGGAAGACGCTTTGTAGTTAAGTTATCTTAGAAGTATGGTTAGAGAACCCATGCCTAATTTTGGAATAATGAGATTAATATTAGTGAATTTTTCAGTGAAACTATCTTATATGGATAGTTCTTGTCATTCCAATTCCGGTGGTATGTGGAACATCACACAACTCCTCACGGTTTGAGAGTTATGGCCTTACAAAGTTGGAGGGCCCTCATATAATGGCTAGAATCCCCAAAAGGTCAAAGAAGTCAATGTGCTTAAAAAGAAGATATTATTTAAATAATAAAGTGAAGTGATAAAGTCAAATAGGATTATTTAAATAATAAAGTAAATGGAGAACTTTCTAATTATAGAAAGTGTTTATAAGAGGGTTAACCCTAAAATGAGGAAAGTGAGTTAAGTGGTCAAGTGGCTATTGGATATATGGACAAGTGGAAAATTGGGAAAAGTTGGACATAGGTGACTATGTGGACAAAGTGGGTATGTGGACAAAGTGGCCTGGAAGATGCTTCTAATGAAGCCACTTGGAGAGTATAAATAAGAGGCAAGGGTCTCTTGTGAGAGATATCTCTTGAGAATATATTGAAGATTTATTCTTTGAGAGAGAGTGACTGGAGGATCTCATGGACACATAAAAGTTTCCATAAGTTTGAGACCTTGACGGTGAAAGTTTTGGAAGTTCAGAAACCCTAGTTTATGAAGGGGTACACAAGCAGTACTGGGTCAGAGAGCATACATACGCGAGATGCAGTGAGCTAGAGCATGTACACACAGAGGTTGAATGAGGACAAAGCGTGTACAGTTGGAGAAATTCATGAAGACTTGAGTGTGAGATGATGCCAGGTTCTTCAAGTCAAAAGCAAGTTCCATATATGCATTCTATGGGCTCAGATCTTCCATAGAAACTCTAGTATTGTTACATAGTTGTCTTGATGGATACCCTTGATTATTATATGGTGAATTCTTGAGGCATTCTTGGTATGTCTGTTGTGATATGGTTATGTTGGTTGATTGATAGAGTGATAAGCACTCTTATGGTTCAATACTGATATGATTGCCATAGTATACTGATTGCTTATACATGATTAAGTAGCATTCATATTGTATGGTTGAGGAGCATGAGTAATTTTTTGGAGAGTATGGATTTGTTGAGATTGGTTATGGCACAATGAAAGACAGAAGTGGATGTGATTGAAGGATGTACAGGATCTGAGTTTTTCATGAAGAGAAAACCCTAAACACTCAAAAGGCATACAAAGGTTTTAGTACAGACAGTCCACGTACATACGCGAGTTTTACTACTAGTGGGGCACGTACATACGTGTGTTGCACTACTGACAGGTCGTGTACCTATTGACATATTGGTATTTGTTGAGGATTGATTCCTCTTCTCAGTTGGTGCTGAGTTGTGTAAGTTGAGTCTTGAATTGTAGAGTCGGTGCTCTTGTGGATTTGTAACTCTATTCAGTTGTTGTTGATAACCCAAGGATTGTAGTCCGTAATAAAAAGAAAATTTCACATACATCTTGTGTTCTTTGTGTTCCTTGTGGTGATGACTTATTGATGATATATGCTGCTCGTATATGTTGTTGATATATGTTCACATCTAACTGGTTATAAATGACGGTTATAAGTGATGAGTAATTGGTGATTTCTAGCCAAAGAGTTTTGTGAAGGGAAGTTTGAAAAAGATCCCTACACTGATTCACCCCCCCGCTCTCAATGTGGTCGGTGTGTCCAACATCAAATGGTATTGTTCTTGTTTTTTTTTTCTTTTCTATTTATGGGTTTCTTAAGAACATCTGCATAACTGATTTTGTCATTTTCTTGTTTTGTAGAGTGATCATATCCTAGTCCTGTCCTATCATTTGATGATCTCTGATTGCTAAGAATTTTGTTAAATATTTTTGAGTTATTTTCAAATTTAGACTTAATATCTTCTTTTTCTAGTTTCCCTTTTAGTTGAACTATTTCATTCTCCAATACTTAAACATTTGTCCTTTTCCACTGAGTTCTTTATTCAATATTTCGTCTTTTCTTTGGGTCTCTTGGAGTTGAGTTTTTAACTTAATAATCAATTGTTCTAACTCACTGATGTTTTTGGAAACTTCCTTCTCTCTTGATTTTGTAGCTTCTTCAATCTCTAGAAGCTCTTCCCTTAGTAACCTATTTTGTTTTTAAGTTTTTCTTAGCTCCTCAATTACATGTAGGAATTCTTCTTCGAAGTTCACTTCTTCTTCATCTTCCAAATGACTATCATATTGGGTTTTTATTCCCATAAATAGAAGCTCTAGCTCCTCTTCTTCATTTTCCTATGATAAACTATTATTATCTTGGGTAAAGAATGTTTTCTTTTTCTTTTAGAACTTCTTTTTATCATTGGTTTTTCTTTTCTTCTGATATTTCAAGGTTCTTTCATCATCACTTTCCTCTTGCTTAGGATGGGGACATTTATTGGCAAAGTGTCCAATTTTTCCATAGTTGAAACATATTAGAGGAATCTCTCCTTTGTATTTCCCAGTCCCTTTCTTGAGTTTCTTTATGAATTTGGAATTTTCTTTGTCAGATATATCTGATAACTCTTCATTTGTATTTTTCTCTTGCCCCATATTTGTTTTAGATGCTTTACAAGATGTTTCTCTTTTTGAAGGTTTTTCATTCTTGTTCTCATTTCATATGCTGTAAAAATTCCATGAAGTTGATCAAATGTGAGTTTGTCAAGTTCTGGCCTATCTTCAATTGTAGAAATCTTGGCATCATATCTCATAGGTAATGACCTTAGTATATTTTTCACAATAGGTTTATCTTTAAGTTATTTTCATGCTTCTCTAATTGAATTAACCACTTCATCTACCCTATGAAAGTATTCAACAATGTTTTCTTCTTTCATTTTCATATTTTCAAACTGAGTTCTATAGGTCTGTAGTTTGGCTTCCCTAACTTTGTTCTCCTTCATAGACAACCTCCAATTTGTCCCATATTTTTTTAGCTCACTTACAATGCATAACCTTCACACATATAGAATTTGTCAACCCTCCTAGAATTGAATTAACTACTCTTGAGTTGTCATTGCAGATTTTATTTCCTGCAACATCTATGGGTGGAGTAGTTGGTGCAGTGTAACCATCTACAATAGATTTCTAGATATCAAAACCAAGAGCCAATAGGAAGATTTTCATTCTTGTTTTCCATAGAGCATAGCCACCTCCATTGAACAATGGAGCTTTGTTGTTAGACATTCCCTCGTATTGATCCATCTTCAAGATCTACCTTCCATTTGTTAGACTGTGCTAAAGGCACTCGCTCTAATACCAATTGTTGTAATACTGAGAGCGGGGGGTGAATTAGTATTACCCTTTTTCAACAATTAGCAATTACTTTTATATTTTGTTAATTACCACAATAGATCAACAATGGAATTGTATGTAAAATCAATTATATAAATATAATTAATGGGAATTACAAGGTTTTTATGAAGAATAGTGAAGGACACCAATCCTTTTTAGAGAACCAACTCTAGGAGAAACAAATCCCCTTCTCAGGGAACAAACCTTAGGAAGCACCAACTCCCTTGTATTTAGGGAACCAACCCTAGGAAGTGTTATAACCCTATGATTCATAGGATCAACTGGTGACTGGAAAATTTTCACTCTTGGTGTGATTTGGTTGTAAATAATATTTCATTTTTCCAAACTATTTCCAAAAAGAAAGAAAAGAAAAGAAAAAAGAAAGAAAGAAAAGAGGGCATAAAAGAAAAAAAGGATAAGGCCCCATGCAATAATAATGACTTGATCCATACAGTTTAATCATGGTCTAGTCTTTTTGAATTCATGTTGATAGGATTAGTGAATAAAGCGTGGCTAAACTGTTTAATCTTAGCCGAGTAGTTAGGCTAGGTAGTGAATACATTTGACCAAGCTGTTTAATCTTGGTCAAATAGCCCCAGGATAGAGTAATTTTTAGCCCAACAATCTAATATGGGTTAAATGTGTTAGGTAAATAAGTTAGAACATAGGTTAGCTGGCATTCCTGCAATAAAACAAGCATGTTGTTAGATGAAATTCTTTGTTTAATGTTAGAAGGTTGTGTTCTACCCCCCTTGGTGGAAAAAAACGAGAAGGAACAACGCAAAAAACCCACAAATTGCCACTATCCTAAGTTTCAGAAGTAAAATGTGTTGCGCGCTCCATGATTAAAGGGTGCGTCGAGATCAGTGGCTCATTAAAAGGCACTTAGATCTACAGTCGACAAGATATTCCGGACCCCCCCCGACCATTATATCTTTAACGGTGGGGGAGAGTCCGATATGGTGGT
>JASDQU010291207.1:1154-14343 GCA_032191745.1 Picea mariana | reverse complement strand
GGTAGAGAAGGTGATTGGATGAATAAATATTACACATGTGTACAATATGTTCATATCATATCCCAATGCAATGGATACAACTCCAATTGAAATCCTTATCTTTCAAGATATTGATTGAGGAAGAATATAATGAAAATAAGTCAAATTCTTGGTTATGAATGAAGTGAGTAAGAAGTTGCACATAAGAAGTACTTCTATTACACAATAGATCCTTCATATACCTATTTGGCATGTGCACTTTTGATGATAACAATAGTTACCATAAAGGAGTTCAAGAAATATTCTAATGGGAGCTAGAGAGGTGATTCCTTTTAAGATATTTCTATATAAAATAGTAGTATGTGTATAAAGTGGTAGGATGTGTGGAGTGCATTAACAACTCATAGCAACCAATGTACTATTACATGATATAGTCTATGCACTCTATACGGGGTAGTATTTTTAGTGGATTAATCCATCTATGCACTCTATAGTGGTAGTTATTTCTAGTGGATTAATCCATTCACTCAATAAAAATAAGTGGTAGTTCTTTTGTATTGGATGATAGGGGTAGTTCTTTTTAGTGGATGAATCCATTCACTCTGTAAGTGGTAGTTCTTTTGTATTGGATTTATTAGATAATGTGTTTTTTTTGCATTAGAGTTATATATAAGCATCAAATGTTATACAAAATATTAAGTAGAGGAGCAAGGTGTAATATCTATGGTTAGGGATGTGTTGCACATATATAAAGAAACTTGATTTATTATATCATGTTGGATATTTCTATGAAACTAACATGACCATGCTCTTGATCACGTTGGAGCTCACAAGTGTTGATAACATGTGCATCAGATGTTCGATTGGAACAAATTTGTATACCATGTGTGTAATTTGGTGGCACATTGTCTTCTTCCACCAGTTATGTGCTAGATAAATAATTAAATATGAAATTCAACTTAGAATATTAACACAAAGGGATCATTGATATCATCATTATTGTGGATTTTTGATTTGGAGACAATTTTTTCGATTTATGATATGGTGGAGGCATATTTGTTCGAGACATGCTAGACTAGCATGGCAAACCTACACGTCTCACTAGATAACTCAACTAGAAATATATAGGTTATGCATGGATATGGTGCATATATCCTTTTGCGTTCGATAAATATTTGACCTATGCACACTCAATTTTGGATACTTGGAATTGGAAACACACGTGCATTCACATAAGTTTTTTTTTTTCCAAGGAAAAAAGTTGTAATTTTATTAAAAGAGGTATAAAATTCCATTCACAGATATAATATTTACCATGAGGATAGCCAAGATATATATTGTCTATATAGCGTCTCTTACATTTCTGTGTGTTCTTCATTATAAAAAACCAAAATGGGAGTGGAAATCCACCCCTAAACTTTCTAGGTATACAAAAGTAGTGAGAGTTTCCAATTTTTTTTTCCAAGTTATACACATTGTGTTCCTGATTAGAGTTCCCAAAAGGAGATATCAGTTGCATATCTTTATGCTTGTTCTTCCTGGAAAGGCCTGTGGTAGTCAAAACTGCCTTCCTCCATATGTTCTGTAATGTGCCAGCTTCCAAAATCTATCTGCGTGGCTTCTTTGGATAGCCGATCAACCATGGAGTTCCTTTCCCTGTAAATGTGAGAGAGAGAGAAAGTGTCAAAAGTAGCAATGGTTCTCAAAACTTCTGCCAAGAAAGGTCTGAGTCTGGCAATGTGACAATTTTGTGCTTGGTTTCCCCAATTGATGATGATCAAAGAGTCCCCAAAAAATTGTAGCTTGGATACGCCCTTTTCTGCCGCAAAAAGGAGTAGTTTTAAGGCTTGTATATCAGCATAGTTGTTTGTACCAGGCCCCAACCCATCTCTGAGGTGGAAAAAGTGTTGTTCTGTTAGAAATAAAAATCCTCCCCCCCCACAGTGTAATTGGTCCCCCGAGGCTGTGCCATCAAAATAGGCCCATGGACTCTCTTTATCGATCTTTTCCTTCTGGGGAGCTCGACTCGTGCCTTGTCCCGTAGTCTTTCCCAGATTGAGGTGATCTAAAATGCTTAAGGAAGTTGTGGACACCCTCAGTGGTGACTGTGGGACGTCTCGAAATATTGTATTGTTTCTAGATATCCTGATTCCCTAGGAAGCTAGTATTGGTAGAGCTTTTAAGTATTTTGGGGTTGTCAGTTTAATCCATTCTTTTAAAGCTCCTTCAAATGTGGCTCCTCGCCAACTACCAACGTCTGGATTTAAAATGGAGGCTTCCATCCAGACTAATAGAGTGAAGGGGCAACACATAAATAAATGGTCTACCATTTCTTCCTACATTCTACAGAGTGAGCACCAATTCGACCCATGGAATTGTTTCTTCTATAGAATATCCTAGGCGGGAACTTTGTTTTCTAGAATAGACCATACCAATAGTTTTCCTTTGGCTGGGATTTTTATCTTCCATTGTCTCCTCCACCACCATTTCTCTTCTTGTTGGGTCAATGCTATTCTTAATTGTATGTAGCCCATTTGGGAGTATAAGTGCCTCCTGGATCACCATCCCAAATGAGTTCATCCTCTCCTTCAGATAATCATATGTTTTTCCTCTTAAGAGAAAGGATATAGCGGTCCCAAATTATAGTTTGTGGTTCATTGAGTTCCATAGTTCTCCTTTATTTCCATCCTTGTTGCCACATTGTTGTGTGGAGGTGATCGACTACTTGGGAAAGGTGGAAAAATCCTCCCCTATCTAAAGGTGTGTAGAGGTCGTCTGGGAGAATGTGTTCTCTCAAACAGCCTGGCCAAGGGTCTCGTCCGATTTTGAGCGAGTTGCCAGACCCTACCTGCCAGGATAAGGAGTTACCAAGCACATAAAAGGCCTGTTGAACCACCTTCCAGTACATTACTAAGATCCCTGATTTTCTAGATCTAGGGCTCCTGATCCATTATAGGATAGAGAGTGGGGCCACATACTTTTTTTGGGTCACTTTGGTCCACATACTTGTTGTCGATATTAGTCGTCAAACTGATTTTTCCGCGAGGGATTTTGAGAAGAGAAATATGTTTTTTAATCCCCAGCCGCCCAAAGCCTTGGGTTTCGCAATTTTCTCCCAACATACCCAGGGAAACACCCGGTTTTCGTATTTCCCCCTCCACAGATATAAGAAAGAAATTCTTCTTTCTTTTTCTAGTATTCCTTTTGGGATCCACGAGAGGGACATCCATTATATTGGGATTTCTTCCAATACTGACTTTATTAGAACTAGCCTTCCTGCCTTATATAACCATTTATTACTCCAAACTTGAAGTCCTTTTTATAGCTTTGCCAGAAGCCACATCCAATCATTCTTCCTATAATCATTTGGCTTTAAGTGGAAGCCAAGGTATTTGAGTCCTTCTTCCAGATTCTGAGTTTGGAAGGGGAGAAGATCTAAATAATGTCGTATGTCCTCATCCCCAATCTGAGAGAAGAGTATATTGGACTTCTATGCATTAATTTTCATACCCGTTGCTATTTTGAAGAGTGTGATCCCCTTCGATAATAAGTCTGCATCCCTCTTCGATCCATCACAAAATATTAGTATATCATCCACGAAGAGTAAGTGGGTAATGGCCATCCCATTTGAGATTTTAATACCAGAGAAGCATCCTCCCACATTTGCCTCTGTCAAATATCGGCTAAGGATTTCGACTACAAGTAGAAAGAGTAGGGGAGATAGGGGGAAACCTTGTTGAATTCCCCTCTCTGCTTGAAAAAATGCTATGGTTGAACCATTGAGTAGAATGGAAAAGGAGACCGAGTTTAAGCATGCCATTATCTAGTTGACGAATTCTAGTCCAAAGCCCAGATGTATCAGAAGCATTCTAATCTATAACTAGTTTACCCTATCGAAAGCTTTGGATAGATCTAGTTTTATCACGACTTCTCTTAGCTTCTTTAGTTTGATGTTGTGTAGACCTTTTTGTGCTACTCCGATAGCCTCATGTATTTTCCTTCCTTCAAGAAAGCTGAACTATTCCCCAGATAAGTGTTTTGAGAGAATTACCTTCAGCCTTCTACTGATAACCTTTGAGATAATCTTGTACAGACAATTGCATAGGGAGATAGGCCGAAAATCTTCCAAGGAATTTGGGTTATCTGTCTTAGGTATAAGTTCTATGAAAGTAGCGTTGATCGGGTTGTGTATATGACCCTTCACCCTTGATTCTTCAATTACCTATAGTAGATCAGGTCCCAGTACATCAAATTACCCCAAGTAGAATTCAATTGGCCACCCGTATGGGCCAGGACTCTTCCCCTTTTGGAAAGTGTGTAGGAATTCTAACAACTCTTTTTCAATAACCGAGCTCGGTAAGTGTCCAATTGCATCCTCTTCAACAAATCTGGGGAAGAGCTGGGCCACTTTAATAATTTCTGCAATAGAGGTCTCCTCCTGAGCTTTGAAAAGTGTCTTAAAATGATTAATGCTCAAGTTGGATAATTCATTGTACATTGTTATTTCCTCCCCCCTATAATTTTGTAGGCTCCAAATGGTGTTGGCCATCTTCCGACCTTTGGCATAGGCCTGAAAGAATTTTGTGTTTTCGTCTCTGCAAGCTAGCCGTGCATTCACATAGATTTTATTAATCCCTTTTGGTAAATAAAAAGGTTCCAATGTGATATCAAGTTATAAAATGTCATGAATATTTTTAATCCCATGTAAGTGGAGTACATTAAATTGAGTCTATTTGATTTCAAGGGATTAAACATGACTCATGATCCCTTTTTAGGTAATGTGTCATATTGAGATTTTAGTGAGGTAGAAATTTGAGTAGAGAGCCTATATTGAGTTAGAGAATTCAGTTTAAGTACTACATGATATAATTTTTATGGTCGATTCACCAAGTCATATAAATGTAATTAGCATGATGGGGAGAGGAAAATAAAATTTACCATAGATGTAATTACCTATGAATATTGATGAGTCAGATCCAAGTTGAGAGTTACCATTTGAGATGTAGTGATTAACATTAACATTTATTGGGGACACGATTCAAGGAATCTCTTGTATCAATGTTATTATCACATAGTTTCTAGTTGTTGGTAGCAAATATTGGATCAAATATATCTTTCAATGGTGGCTTGTTTTCCTATTTCACACCACGAATTTATTGATTTTTGGTTAACTCTTTCTTCTAGAATTCAATTGGGAGAATTGTTGTTGAGATTTTGTTCAAGTATGATCTTGGGAGGTGGTATTTAATTATATTCACCACTATGTGTTGATTATTGGTCTTGATCAAACCAGTGTGAGCACCACCTTTAGTTTTGTAGGATGTGTCCCTTATTTTGGAGATGCGATGATGAGTTTTATAGAGATGCTGAAGAATTTATGAAGGATCAAGCCTTGTTTATTTGAGTTAGATGACTGTGGAGAGATTGGTTGTTGATGAGGATTGATGTTGTTAATTTTTAGGTTGGCATGAAGTAGGAGGCGTGAATCCAGTATTCAACATCAATGTCTACAGACTTGGTAGTTACACTAGTTGGTACCTGTGTATTTCAGTGGGATGGATTAATGACCACATGGACATTTTGAGTATGTCAATAATACTAGTAGATATGATGAGGATGTACCTCCCTTGTTGCACAAATAAGGAGAGGCATGAGGATATGTGGAGATTAGGATGCACAAGAGTAGAAGGAGTACATGAGATGATTGCTAAATTCATGGGGTGTGTAATGTGTGATGGAAAACACAATGTAAAAGTAGGATTTAGTGGATTGATGATTTAAAAATGAACATATAGGTAGAGAATTATTTGGTTGTAGTTAAGTTTGAGGTGGTTGCTAATTTTTTAAGGTGATGGTTCAAATTTCTTTCTAGATATACTTGTCTTGAGTGTGAGACAATCACAATGTTGGGGAAATGTTGGCACCCTATGTGGGTTGYACTTGTGTTTGATAGAACATTGATATMATGATGTATTTGTGACTATATGAGTTAGATATATGACTTATTACACTTTTAAKAACTTATTGAATTTAGTAGAGGTTGTTAATGTAGTTAGTTTCATTAAGAATTACAAATGGTAAAAGTCACTTATTTCTTTATATTGTCTTCCTTTGGAAAGATTAAGAGAGATCATATACTTTATTGTATATGAGAGAATTGGGATTCAAGATATTTAGGGTTTGACATGTATTTTTCCCCTTGCCCATCTTGGGTAAGGAGGAAAATTGTACAATATTTCTTTCATGAATAAGAATATAGATTCTTTTGGTTATAGTTGTGCATAAATATTCCTTATGTGATGGTTATTGATAGAAATTCATTCTTCTGTGACCCTGGTTGGTTTTAAATTCCTAAAATCATCAACCATATCATGAAAAGTTATACATATATCATCAAGGAATAAGCCCAAGTGACATGTTGTCCATTTTTTGTTAGCATTTATTCCCTAGTATAGCTAAAAAATCATTACCTTTTCTACTACAATATTTCAAAGTGTATGACACACTTTTCCCAACATTTTCATGGAATCAATCCTAGTTCCATTCAATTTTTTAAAGTTATCCATAGCATGAAGAAGAAGTATCCAAACCACATAGAGTGTTATGGACATGGATGATATTATACATATTTTTATAAATATTCCAATGATGAGATATACATCCAAGTAACCTCTAAGAACATGTAACTCCATTAAACTCCTAGCAAAAGCAATGTTCACATCAACCATTTCCATTGTAGTATTTGTCACTAATTTCCACTTCTTCATTAGGAAATTAAAGTGTAGTGGGACAATATTACCCTAAAGGAGTCATTCATGCAAGACTATAATATCCACAAACCACAACTTTTATTTCCATAATATGGGTGTAAAATGTTTGTTAGTGGCTTGTGAAAATTGGGGAAGAAACTTATATTAGTTGTTTTTTCATTCAAATGAAAATCTCATAATATGAAAGAAGTGTCTATTACAATATTAATAGATTTTTCCTATTCTCAAGCTCTCAAAAATCAAAAGTTCTGTTAACCTCAACCTTGATGGCATTGGTCTATATCTAGAGAAAAAATGTTGAAATCCCTTAATAACATGGTTGAATAGGGGAGTTGTCCATGTGGCTACTTACCTCTATGTTCATGACCATCAAATCCATGTAAATATTCAAATGTTTGATGAATTCTAAATCTTGAACGACATAATCAAAGATGGCCTCTTCATGTAGGTAAAATTTAGAATTTAAACCTCTCCTCCACTCCCCAATATGTCCAATTTTTCTTTCATTCCATACAAAATGGAAGATTGAGAGTGAGTGAGACTTATGTTTTTCACTATTGCAAAGAAGCAGATTGTAGCAATATTTTCATCATAATTGATGGATGAATATAGGATAAGAGGGACAAATAAGGAACTCCTTGTGCCCAAATCATTTATATTACTATTCTCAAGGGATATATTATATGATAGTGTCCCTTTAATAGGTTCATGATCTATTCCTACGAGAGAGAGTTTCTTCACTCTTCACCTGAGAAGTGCCTAGATACAAACCTCAGGACTCTCTACCTCTCCTCCTCCCATTATATGCATCATGAATTATCGGTGTTGGTAGCCCATTATTCCCTATTTTTGTTATTATTTCAAATTCAATAATAGATTTCAAATGGAGCATGCCCATTGACTGAGTTCAAAATTCAAATTTTAATGCATGATGTATGGAGTCATGAATGGCATGGGATGGGATGATGGTTAGCAAGATGTGTGATGGCAGTTCGAGGACAATGACATTGGGTTTACCGGATCAAATATTCACTAGTTTATAGAGTGTACAATGTAACCATTGGGATATCAAAGCGCCATAATTAGTGCTCATGCAGTAGTTGGTAAGGGGCCAAATCATTGGCCCTTGAGACAACGCCTATGAAAAATATGATTTCAATGTCCAAAAATATTTAATTGAAACCTCATTCATTGCATCCATGATGGTACTTTGTTCCCACCATTGTATATTTCTTTTCCAAAACTATTCAATTAAAATATTTTTGATTATAAATATTTTGAACTACTCGCTTCTCATCCCTTGCAAAACTTTCAACATAAATTCCTTTTTTAATTTAAATTTCATCTATCCATTTTTCGTATTTGAGCTTTTTAGGAGAAATGTTTCTACTTGTGATTATTTTATCTTCATTGTCTTACCATTTTCTTTGTAGAATTGTAGTGAAACCTGCACAAAGAATCTAGATAACAATAACTTGTACAAACCTTGCAAATTGAGAGAAGGAGAGAAGAGATGAGAGAAAATAATCAAAAGAATTGTATTCACTAATGAGAGAATGAATTTTTACACATGATATACTCTACATGGATAATTAAAGTCACCATAGCAGTGATGTAGAGAGATCTAGACACTCACTGACAGAAACTAAAGTAATCTGCCACATAGTCCTAGTTAACTGATCCATGCAATCATCAGTTAATTGAGTCACATGTGTGGAAGTGAGAGAAACACATGTAACTGTTGGTGATAAAATCGAGGTTTCCATGCATGATTGACTTCCACTAGTATTATTGAGTGTAATTGACTTTGAACTAAATATGAGATCCCTATTTTGTAGGGGAATATTCTCTAGAGAGAATATTCTCATCTAAGGAAGCATTCTCAACATTGGACTATCAACCTTAAGAAAATAATTACCTAGGTGAGTGTGTAATATCTCCAACAACCCCCCTAAACACTACTAGGGTGTACATTATGAATGGTTCATGAAAATGAAGGCCATTTTAGGTACCCATTGTACAATGCATCTAAGAATGAAACAATAAAAAAAATGGAGGAAAGAGGGAAAATATCATGGGAAACCCCCCCCTCAAAGTACAATGCATAAAAAATTAAGAAGGAAAGACAACTACTAAGTATCCGTGTCCTTCACTCCAAGACTATCACACAGGAAGTGGAACTTTTGCTCAGTAAATTTCTTGGTGAAGATGTTTGCAATCTATTCGGTTGATGAACAATACTATAAATCGATGATCCTATCATGTACCATATCTATGATGTAGTGCATATGGATCTCAATGTGTTTGGTTTGTTGTCACTGCATCAGGTCTTTGCAAAACTTGAGAGTACTTTGATTTTCACACCAAATGACAGTCGAACGATGAAACTGGATGCCAAGCTTGGTGAGGAAGTTTTGAATCCAAAGTGCCTGAATAGTGATGTTGACTGCTCCTGTGTACTCAAGCTCTGTCGATGATAGAGAAATAGATGACTTCTTTTTGGTCGACCAATATATGGGACCGAAATCCAAAATAAGTACATACCCTAATGTAGGCTTGTGATCTGTGCTATTTTCATCCTAATCAGAATCGATGAAGCCAATGAGATCCAATGCACAACCTGTTGCATAATGGATCCCATAACTTGTGGTTCCTTGAACATATACTAGGATGCGCTTGGCATCCTTATAGTGTAGCTCATGCAAATTTTTCATGTACCTAGAAACTACCCCTACTTCATATGAGAGATCCAACTGGGTGTGGGTGAGATATAGAAGGATCCTCACAAGTTGTTGATACAAGGTGTTGTCTAGCACTGGTGTATCCCCACCATCCTCAAGATGTACCTCAGAAAAAAGGGTGTGGTTTCTGATTTGCAATCGGTCATGTGGAATCTAACCAATATATCCCTGACATAATTAGTTTGATATAGCTTGATTACTGAAGCATCCTAACTGATATTGAGACCGAGGAAATATTGCAGTGGAGCCATGTCCGTCATAGAGAATCTGTCATGCAGAATGTCTTTGAACACAAAAATTATTGAGGTTTAACTTCCTGTGATCATGAGGTCATCAACAAAGAGAACTAAGATTAATAAGGAGTTTGAGGCCCTCAACATGTAGATGTTCAAATATGATTTTCATCTAGAAAAGTGTTGATAAAAAAAGTAGGCATCCATATTCACGTACCATGCTCTAGGTGCCTGATTGAGGTCATAGAGGGACTTTTTTCAGTCGACATACTAAGGATGATTTTTGAATGAACCCCTAAAACTACTCCATTTAAATATCCTCTAAGAGATCCCTTTGAAGAAAATGATTCTTCACATCCATCTAGTGAACCCCCCACCCCTTGGCTGCTGCAATGAAAAGGGACAATAAGATAGATTCCATATTTGAGACAGGTGCAAAGGTTTCATCGTAGTCTATCCCATATATTTGCTAAAATCCTTTGGTAACCAGTCTTGCCTTATACCTTCTCACTTGTCCATATGCTACCTTCTTGGTCCTATAGACCCATCTACATTTGACAAGATTCCTTTATGAAGGAAGTAGAACTAGATCCCAAGTCTGGTTCTCGAGGAGAGAGTTATACTCCTACTGCATGGTGTCTTCCCAAAAGGGATTCCCTCCAGCCTCTTGTTAGAGAAATATTTTCCTCACCCTATGCAATATTGCAGAGAGGGCCTTATTCCATTCCCCCATGAAGACTTGCGTATACACAGTCTGCTCCACTACAACTCGCATACATCAAGATTTGTGCCATAAAATCAAAATTAAATGTTGGGTTTCCATGTCACGACAATAGATCTCTGATCTTTGGCCTTCCATATATCGAAAAAATTCTGACTTAGCCCTTCAATTTCATTTTTAAGGCTATAAAGAATCCAATTATGAACTATGGAAAAGGAGAGAGAATTCAAATTTGAGAGCAAAGTTACTCTGCAGAAATTATTTACTTCATATTGAGTCTGCATCCCTTTTTCCTTTAAGTCTGGACACAATGTTTAGCCCCCAAGCTCTTCCCTTATTGATGGAGAACCTATTTTTCTCCTTATATGAGCTTGCCTTTGGTGGAGGATTGAAGTGGTGGAGGCCCAGTTGGAAGGAACTCGGTTTCTTGGTTCTAAACCATGCAGACATGAAAGTTTGTAACATTTTCACTTATGCTGATCATTTATTAATAGAAATACACCTTTCTCCTTCAATCGATATCTTGCAAATATATCTATTATGATCCATGGACATGTTTGTTTTGTATATTAATGGATTATGCTATCTAATGTGCTAACCTGTTACATTATCAGTATATGCTTTCTCTTCTTGTTTGTTGAGAACCTGTTGCAGGTATAAATATTTGGGTCGAAGTGCTCAACAATGGACATCAACAAACATTTGGACGAGGTAGGCCCCTTTATTACCTCTCTTGCACATTAGTTTATATAGCATATGTTGGAATCGAGTCGATTTCTACAGTCATACCTGTCTGTTGTGGTTCACCCTAGCCATAGAGACATTTTCCTCGTAATAAAATTGGCGACCATACTAGGGATTGATCTTCTTTCTTAGGGTTTGAAGTACTTTTCTCCTTAGATTGCTCTCGTTTATATTTTGGTTCTTGTCGTATGATTTCTTAACAACTCCTTTTCACTATGGGTCCAAGTTTTCATCCTTTCTCCCTTGCCTAACATTATTTCAAAGCATATACGTGCCTTTTTGCTTGACAGTTGCGTATACACGTAGGCTGTCTCATTGCAAACTGCGTATATATGCTCTGTTTGCCCAAACAGTAGCGTACAACTTTTCTTCTTACCTTTTTGTTGGGTGTGGTGTTTGTTTGGTGGGATTTTATGCTTGCTGAGCCTTCTTAGATCTCTATAGTGCCTATTGAGTACCTATGGAATGACAGGAAACCCTCGTTTGGTTGAATTTTTGGGCAAAGTTTTTCTCTTCATCTTTTCATTTTTATTGTCCTTGTACATTGAGCTGGGTGTTTCATTGCTTGATATCCTGCTTGAGTTATCTCTCTTTTATACACAGTAGGGCTATATATTAGGTTACTTTTCAGTCCATGCATTTTCAGTTTCGATATATTGAAAATAAAAAAAAATAGGCATTTTGCATTGCTTGGCATTTTTGTCTTTTGAGTTTTATCATTAGCTTAGTGCATACAGTGAAAGATTGCATTTTTACTTTTGAATTTCATAGTTGAATTTGAAAATTGCATCACTTTTAGGAGCATATCATACATTAAAAGTTAAAGTTAGCACTTTGCATTATTTTCATATTTACTTTCTTGTAGAGTCATAACACCATGAGTTTCATCACCATACCTTTTTCAGTAATCATGGCCATAAAATCAATGCTATAATTTAAAATTGATTAGTAACGATTTTATTTTCTAGGGTGCACAAACTAGCCTAGGATTTAGTGCCTTGGAATAGGATTTTGTGAGTAAACTTCTCCAAGGCAATTGAATCAACATATGTGTCTGAGAAGGGGAGTTGAGAAGTCCATTGTATAATTGGTAAGATTAGGAGGCTCCACTCACACCAAAGTTAATCACGAGGTCGCACAAAGTTGGCTGAAGGGATATACCCTTGATACTCGCCTAGCGTCAAAGATATTTCTGTGGATTTATTCGTATCTAGGGATCTTTCTGGTGCCCATACCTACATGAGAAGCAATGCTTTCAAGGTTTTGAGCTTTGCTACCCTGCCCATACGGTGATTTGGATTTACAACTGCTCGCCTGTGCATCGGTTATACAGTGGTTTATTAGTTGCTTGACTTAGGTATATCATAGGTTACTTGTGTAAATGTGTTGAACCTACACATAATAGATCTATCTAAACAATAATACACACATTTACAGAGAGAATTGGAGAAAAAATAAAAAGGAGAGAAAGAATGAAAGAATTCTGATTAACCATTTCCACACTTAAAGAGTGAATAATTTACAATAGATAGGATACATGATTAACTAATGAGCCATAGTGGTGGTATAGAGTGATTTGGACACACACTATCAGTTACGGGAGTAAAATTCCACCTAGTCTAGCCTCTCAGGCAGTTACGTGAGTGAACTGCCACCTAGTTGAGTTAATTAGTCAACTAGTCTTCAGTTAACTGACTGAACAGAGAGTAATGAGGAGTTAACTAAGGGAATCAAGGGTAATGCGCCAGTATGGTAATGATCCCAAGGCAAGGTCAAATTATTATGGTGATGATCCTAATGTTGCATGGTGACAACACCAATGCAACATCTAAACTCAACTAAACTAGTCAAACTGAAGTGTCAACTGAAATAGAATATTCTCCAGGTGGAATATTCTCCCCTAAAATATAGGAGACTGTATAATGACTAATAATGACTAATAAACAAGGAATAACCTTAGGAAAAATAAATCCTAGGTGTGTGTGAAGTAACTCCAACACC
>JASDQU010291198.1:0-14410 GCA_032191745.1 Picea mariana | reverse complement strand
CCTGGGCGCATATATCTGTGAAAAGAATTGATTGGTCGAAAAAATAAATAGTATTGATTTTGTATGATATGTGTACGACTTAGCGGTATGTAATGACTAATAGTATGTACTGGTGTGAGTATAGGTTTGATGCCCCAGTGCGTTCTATTTAATCAAGCGCTCCAAAATACTATATTGTATAAAAAATTCATAATTTCTAATTTTGATTATTCCTTATTTGTTTTTATACAAGATGGTTGATAGAAGTTCGAAGAAAATATATTGTTGCAGCGAGCGCAATGGTAGTTCATCCCAAGAAGAGAAGAAGGAAAGTTCTTTAATTTTTATTAAAATTTAATATATAATATAAAACATGTGTAAGTTTAAATTAATGATGTGTATTGGTTAATGTGTTTCATAGAGAGCAAAAACTTGAAGAAACTCGATAATATTGTTCGCAATCCGAGTGCAGAAGAGAATAAGAGCTTTATGGAAATGTTGCAAAGAGAGGAAACAAGTGGATCGAAAGGTAATCAACATTAAGTTTTTCTTTGACTTTTACTCAAAATGAATTTCTTAATATTAATGGTTAACAATTTTTAAACACTTGATTTCACATTTTTTTAATGTTATGCAGGGACTGATAGAAAGGGAATGGAATCTCATCCTAAGAGGACATAAATTGTTATGTAAATGATGATGACGGCTTGGTCATTAGTTCATATGGAGTGGTTCTTGAAGTTAATGAGGGGAAAAATGTTTTATAGAGCTTTGAGGGATATAGTGGAAAGAACGTTGATCCAGGTGGATATTGGTGGCCACCCACCTATTCCAATTGGCTCCTCTTGACAATTTTTAGTGCAACATGTTCTTCTATACTTCTTTGTAATTGTGGGTTCTACACTTCCTGGGCTATATGAATCCCTACACATCTTCCAGGTGGATACTGGTGTCCTACCACCTAATACAACTGGATTATTTTGTATTTTTTCATGTCATCACATCTTTTTGTACTTCCAAATATGTTTTGGGGCCCTAAATAGTGTTTTTTTGGCTCACCACAGTCAAATTCTAGATGGATTCAAATTAATTTTATTAATAATTAATTTTACTAATAATTAATTTGTTTTTAATTTATTTAGCTCCGCATTTAGGGTTACATATAGCCAACCTGGTTATCGTATTTACTATCCTGCATATACACTATTAATGATTAAGATCAGCAAGCTCTCTAATTGACAATTAGTCCTGATGATGAATCCCGATTCGGATTCGAAACGTCGATGACAAAATGACACCAACTGTGGATTCTCCGGAAAATGATTTTGAAATTTGTATTTCTCAAAAAGACCTTTCCAATGGGATATCATGTGCCTAAAACAGAGGTCGTATGCAAACGTTATGACCCCAGGAAGCTGAGGTACCAACTTACCCATAGGGGCCCACATAATGTTTGGTGTTGCAACTCCTAGGGTTAGGTTTTTGGATGTATAAGGTTTTGGCATTCATGATTAATGTTAAAAAGGCATCTGGAGCCTCATTGTGATCATTCTTCTTAGACAGATGCATGTAGCAGCCACATATCTTCTCAGAGATAGCTACCACCATTCGAGCAAGTGTTTCAGTTATGTAGTTTTATAGTTTCATCCTATTTCATTTATTCAATAGAATATATTGTTCACTGTATATCTTTGTTTTTCTT
This sequence comes from Picea mariana, assembly GCA_032191745.1. Classification (NCBI taxonomy): domain Eukaryota; kingdom Viridiplantae; phylum Streptophyta; class Pinopsida; order Pinales; family Pinaceae; genus Picea; species Picea mariana. Next base: position 12,729 of record JASDQU010291198.1, on the reverse strand, counting down.
CATATCTTTGTGTTTATTGTATTCGATCTGTTAATTAGTTTGTTCCACTCCTAAATCTGGATTAGTGGTATCAGAGTGGTCTGCTCTTTATTTATTTTTCTTTGTGCATGTCCTCGACAAAATCTTGGTACAAGAAGTTGGGACTCAAACCAATCGAGTCGTTGCAATATTGATAGCGATGAACCTGACAACAACCCATGGGGGACAAAAATAAACATGATGGAGCCGGAGATCATTTTAAAATGTTTCTTGACGAATCCCTTGCACAACAAAGGAACGAAATGATGGACAAATTTGCGCAGATCCTTCATTGGCTTCCGACAAGAGAAGCATCTTCATTAAGCGGCCATGAAACCCCCTTTAAGGTACAAGTGAATTTTGATATTCCATTATTTGAAGGACTAATAGATGTAGATGTTGTAGACAAATGGTCGAATCTTCTCGAAGGGTATTTTTTGGTCCACAATTTTTCCGATAGGGAAAAGATTACTTTTTCACTTCTCAAGTCCGTCCTCCATGTTAAGGACTGGTGGGATACTTACTCTAAAAAAAGGGCCATAGAAGAGTCTGCAATATTTTTTGTTTCCCCTACATGGGATTCCTTCTGTGATTCCATTGAAGAACAATACTACCCCGTTGGAAGCTACAAGGACCAGTACACCAGATGGACCACCCTATGTCATGAAAGGGACCAGATAGTACTAGATTTCACCAAGATTTTCCATACCCTACACACCAAATTGGATATCAAAGACTATGAGTGACAACTGGTGCTCAAATACCGTGGTTTTTTGCATAGATACATTCAAACAGAAATGGATTTTTTGGGCATTGCCTCATTCGGTAAGGTTTATAGATATGTTGTCAAGATTGAGCAGAAATTCAAGTAGAAGAGGCGAGATTTTAGATCTGAAAACTCCTCACAGCCAAAGTAGGGCAAAGGAAGACCCAACCCACACAATAAGGGATGGAGAAAATATGGCCACTCTCAGGAAAACTAATCCAAGTCGCAACATAAGAAGGTAAATGAGAAGATGAAGAAGGACATGGGAAAATGGTGTTAATACCATAAAATCCCTTGGCACAACATTGAAGAATGTATCTCCAAGCAGTCACTCATGGTCGAGCTAAAGGATTCCAAGTCAAAGGTTGATTATGACTCTGAATAAAATCCAGAAGGAGAGAAATGAATTATTGATGTTGAACCTAGTGCCACTATCGCTACCACCAAAGTCCAGCCAATTGAACTAGAAGAACCAAAGGAAGTGGAATGCCTCTTTCACTCACGGATGTGGGTAAAGGGGACTCTGCTTCATTTAATTTTTGATAGAGGTAGTCAGAAGAACCTAATATCAGTAGAGGTAATCAAGCGGCTAGACCTACTGAAAACACCGCACCCGCAACCCTACACCATCGGTTCACTTTTCCAAGGAAGCGATCTTTGTGTCAGGCAACAATGTCATTTGATCTATGGCATCAATCCTTTCAAAGATGAGGTATTGTGTGATATTGATCCCCTTGAACTTGTGATTTTATTTTAGGAAAACCATATTTATGGAAGCGTCATGTTGTGTATGAGTCTATACCCCACAGTCGTATTATTACTTTGGGTAGAAAATTGTACAGGATACCAGAGATAGCATCACCTACAGTTATTTCTTTAATCTCTGCTAAGAAATGCAGTAAGGTCATTTCACACATCGGGAATTTTTTATTCTTTGTGATACATGCTCATAGTAAGTAGAAGGTTGTCGCCACATCTATGGCCTCTACATAGAGCCTCTCTTTGCAGCAAAATCAAGTGGACAGGATCGTGGAATAATACAAAGACATCTTATCCTCACTCATCGGGGTACCAACGCACTACCAAGTCAAGCATCCAATTGATCTAACCCTCAGTGCACCTATGCCTAATGGACCAGTCTATCATCGCTTGCTGATGGAAAATGATGAAATCAAGCATAAAATCCAAGAGATTTTTCAAAAGGGGCACATCAGACCCAACTCCTCCCCTTGATGAAGCCCGATTGTACTGGTGCAGACGAAGGATGAGACTTGGTGACTCTGCATTGATTAAAGAGAATTAAAAAAAATCACAGTCAAGAACCGGTACCCAATTACCAAGATTGATGACCTTATTGAGAAAATCAAGGGGGAAAAGTTATTCATCAAGACTAAACTAAATTCTAGCTACCGTCAGGTTCCCATCAAACCAACTGATGTATGGAAGACATCTTTCAAATATAAATAAGGTCTCTTCGAATGGTTGGTCATGCCCTTTGGCTTAAAAAATGCACCAGCCACTTTCATGAGGTTGATGGATGATTTATTGAGACCCTTCACAAACTCTTTTGTGGTGGTATATTTGGATAACATCCTCACCTTCAGCAGAACTTGGGAGGAGCACATGCGGCATATTCAACGGGTTTTGAGAAATTTGCGATAGCACAAGCTATATGCCAACTTGGAAAAATGTTCCTTTGGCATGAACAGGGTCCAACACTTGGGCTACATTGTTGATGAGCATGGGGTACATGTTGATTCCACTAAGATCCAAGTCATATATGATTCGCCAGCCCTGACCACACTAACCGAGCTTCGGAGCTTCGGAGCTTCTTATGATTGTCCAACTTCTACTGACAATTTGTGTTGGGATTCTCCCATATTACATGGGCCCTCACCCACGTGACTAAGGGAGGTGGCAGGGAAAATTTCATGTGTGGGAAGGAACAAAAAAGAGAATTTGATGATCTGAATCATCACTTGTGATCAGCTCTAGTACTCTCCTTTCTCGATCTGCAACAACTATTTGAGATTGAGACTGATGCATCTGACTATGTTGTAGGTGCAGTTCTCACTTTGCATGGTCATCCAATGGCATACCATAGTGAGACACTCTCAGATATTGTCCGAAAATACCCCACCTATGACAAGGAAATGTATTCCATAGTAAAATCCTATCGTCAATGGAAACATTACATTCTGGGAAAGGAGACGATCATCCACACTGATCACAAGCCTCTATAGTTCATACAGACACAGGGGAAGTTGTAGAAAGATTGTCATCAGAAGTGGTCCACCTACCTGCAACAGTTCCATATCAACATAAAGTATAATACATGGAGAAAAAATAGGTCATTGACTGCCTTAGTCGACCTCCCATGGCTTCCCTCACCATTGTGCTCCATTCCTATGAACATGAGGCATCTAAGTGACCCAAAATTTATCATCAAGATTTGAACTTCGCCATCACCTATCAGCTCTTGGGTACATGCACAATTGTCACTGATTTCAAATTCAGGATGGATTGTTATGGAATCTGGTCCATCTTTGTTTTCCTACAAGAAATCATGCAAAGCTGATTTGGGAATCCCACTACAGTCGGATGGCAAGACATTTTGTCATGGATAAAATTGTGGTCGTTCTCCAGAAACATTTTTATTGGCCAAAACTTCGATAGGAGGTCAGAAAGTATATCATATCTTGCACTTCTGGTTCCATTACTGATCCAAGTGGATATAAGTGGCCACCCACCTTTTCCAACTGGCTCAAAACAATTTTCTGGCAATTTTGGTAATTTACTATTTTTAGCAGTTTTTAACTTCCAGGGCAATTTTGAGGGCCTAAATGAAGGTTTTTCGGGATCGAGCTTCTCAATTATAGTCAAAGGCATGATTGAGCCCCTGAAATGAATCTCCTTGGTGATAAATTTACAACGATATATCATTTTCCAAAAATGAATATCGTATGCAAAAGTTACAACCCCAAGAAGTTGATGTACTAACTTACCCAAACAAGGCCCACATGACTTTTGGGCACTTCATATCCTAGGGTTAGGTTTTTGGATGTCTAGGATTTTTTACATTCTTGTTTATTGTAAAAATGCCTTCAAAGCCTCATTGTAATCATCTTCTTCCAAATGAGCGCAACCATCACATCTCTTCCCAAAGATAAGTCACCATCATTCCAGCAAGCTTGTTTTCTGTTGCATTTTACAGTTTCATCTTATTTCCTTATTGAATAGAAAACCAGTTTTACTGTATCTCTGTTATTTTGTGTTAAGCATGTTTTAATAATTTGTATTCATTTTTGTCTACTCATAAAATATGGATCAGTGGTATCAGAGCGGTCTTCTCCTTGTCGTCTTAATGCATGTCCCCAACGAGGTCAAGGTACAAAGAATTAGGTCTCAAGCTTGTTTCTCTTGAGGACAAAATCTCTCGCATGTCCAAGTGACCTCTCATGGAAGGAGAAAATAAATATGATAGGATAGGAGATACTTTCAAAATGTTTCTTAAGGAATAACTCACACAACAGAGGAACGAGATGATGGATAGTTTCGCACAAATCCTTCAGCGGCTACCAACAAGTGACACATCTTCCTCGAGCAGTGGCGCCACCCCCTTCAAGGTACAAATAAACTTTGATATTCCTATATTTGAAGGTCAGATAGACATAGATGTTGTAAACAAGTGGTTGAATCTACTAGAAGGGTATTGTTTTGTCCATAACTTTTCGAATAGAGAAAATATTACTTTTGCACTCCTCAAAGCCATTCCCCATGTCAAATATTGGTGGGAAATTTTTTGTGAGAAAAAATAAACAGAGGAACCCTCATTATTTATAGTCACGGCCACCTGGGAATCCTTCAGGGATTCTATTAAGGAAAAATACTACCCTATCGGAAGTTATGACGACTTGTATACCAAATGGACCACACGGCAGTAAGAAAGAGACCAAGCAGTGCCATAGTTCACAAATTTATTCCACACCTTGCGCACCAAGATGGGTATCAAAGATTCAGAGTGACATCTAGTGCTCAAGTATCATGGTGCTATGCATAGATACATATAGACCAAAATGGAATTTTTGGACATCTCGTCCTTGGGCGTGGCCTACCGATATGTCGTCAAAATCGAGTAGAAGCTCAAATAAAAGACGAGACAATTTGCGCTTGGGAACCCCTCACAACAAAATCTAGGAAAGGATGGCCCCAACCCACATAAAAAAGGATAGAGAAAATATGGACAATATCAAGACAACAATTCCAAGCCACAAGAAAATAAGGACATAGGAAAGACAAAGAAAGATACAGGGAAGTGGTGCGACTTCCATAAGATCCCTTGGCATAACACTGTTGATTGTCGCTCAAACTAGTCATTGGTGGCCAAAGTGAAAGCCTCTAAATCAGATGCGGGTTATGACTCTAAGTCAGAACTAGAAAGGGGAAGATGGATCATTGATGCAGAACCCAGTGCCACCATTGCTACCACTAAGCTCTAGCCTAGTGAACTAGACGAGCTAGAAAAAGGTGAGCACCTCTTCCATTCACAGATGTGAGTGAAAGGCACCCTGCTACACTTCATTGTTGATAGTGGTAGCCAGAAGAACCTCATCTCAGTAGAGGTCATCAAGTGGTTGGCCCTGCCAACAACGCCGCACCCACAACCCTACACCATTGGATGGCTTTGCCAAGGAAGCGATCTCTGCGTCAGCCAACAGTGTCGATTATCGTACAGCATCAAGCCCTTCAAAGATGAGGTATTGTGTGATGCTTCTCCTCTCGAAGTTTGTAATGTTATTTTGGGCCAAAATTATTTATGGAAACGTCATTCTATATATGAGTCTAGGCCTCGTAGTTTTATTATTACTTTGAACAGGAAATTGTGCAGGATACTCGAGGCAGTCCCTCCTAGTGAAATTTCCTTGATCTCTGCCAAGCGATGCAGGAAGGTCATCTCTTAGACCGAGAAATTTGTCTTCTTCGTGATTCTCTCGTAGAGTGAGTGAAATATTGCAGCCAAATTAAGGGCCTCCACGGTCAATCTCTCCACACAACAGAATCAAGTGGATAAGGTCATGGAAGAATACTCAAATATATTCGCTTCTCCTACTAGGGTACTTATGCACTTCCAGGTCAAGCATCCCATCGATCTGACCCTAGTCGCACTGCTACCCAATGGGCTAGTCTATCGCCGCTCTCCGTTAGAAAACGAGGCAATCAAGAGGCAGATCCAAGAACTTCTCCACAAGAGGAACATCTATCCCAGCTCATCGCCTTGTGGGAGCCCAATCATGCCGGTGCAGAAGAAAGACAGGATCGGGCGAATCTAAATTGATTATCGGGCCCTGAATAAAATCACAGTCTAAAACTGATACCTGATTCCCTGAATCGACGACCTCCTTGATCAACTCATGGGGGAAAAATACTTCAATAATATTGATCTGAAGTCTGGCTACCACCAGGTCCCAATAGAACAAACAGATGTATGGAAGACCACCTTCAAGTGAAAAGAAGGTCTTTTTGAATGGCTGGTCATCCCTTTGGTTTGACAAATGCTCCAACAACATTTATGAGGATGATGGAAGATATCCTACGACCTTTCACTAATATGTTTGTAGTGGTGTATCTGAATGACATCCTCATCTATAGAAAGACTTGGGCGGAACACTTGCAGCATATTCAGCAGGTTCTGCACACCCTACGGTAGCACAAACTATATGAAAACTTGGAAAAATGCTCCTTCGGCATGGACAGGTTCCATTACTTAGGATACATTGTTGATCAACATGGTGTGTGTGTGGATCCAACCAAGATCTAGGTCATCCGTGAATGGCCATCCCCAACCACACTCACTGAACGTCAGAGCTTCTTGGGCCTCACCAATTTCTATCACAGGTTCATGTTGGGATTCTCTCATATCGAATGGGCCCTCAACCAAGTAACCAGGGGTGGCAGTAAGGCAAAATTTGTGTGGGGTCTGTCCCAAGAACAATCCTTTGAGGAATTGAAGAATCGTTTGTGCTCATCCCCAGTACTTTCATTACCGGACTTGCAACATCCCTTTGATATCGAGACAGATGCTTTAGATGATGATGTGTGCGTCATTCTCACTCAAAGAAGTCACCCCATGGAAGATCATAGTGAGACACTATCAGATTTTGTTCATAAGTACCCTGCTTACGAAAAATACATGTACTCCATTATGCAATCCTGACTCTAGTGGAGACATTACATTCATGGGAAGGAGAAAGTCATCCACACTGATCATAATCCATTGCAGTTCATGCAGACCCAAGACAAATTGCAGAATGACCACCATCAGAAGTGGTCCACATACTTACAGCAATTCCACCTCAAAATCAAGTATAAAAAAGGAAGTACCAACCGAGTTGTTGATTTCCTCAACTGACCTCCAGACGCGGAACTCACCACGATGCTAGACTCTTATGGCCACGAGACCTATGAATGGAGCCACCTCTACGAGATAGACCCTAATTTCTCCACCACATACCAAATTTTGGGCGCCAACTTAGTGGTCACTAATTTCCATCTTCAGGACGGGTTGTTGTGTCGTCTGGGCCATCTCTTCATTCCATCAAGAGAGTGTGTGAAGCTGATTTGGGAATCTCACTACAGTCGATTGGCAGGACACTTTGGCATTGAAAAGATAGTGGTAGTGTTGCAGAAACATTTCTACTGGCCGAAACATCGACAGGATGTCGGAAAGTATATTAGGTCGTGCATTGCCTGCGCTATTGCCAAACCGACCATAAAGAAACAGGGCATGTACACTCCTATGCCTACTCCTGACAAGTCATGGGAATCCATATCAATGCACTACATGTCGGGCCTCACGTCCACCAAGAGGGGAAATGACTGTGTTTTTTTGGTTGTTAATCACTTTTCCAAGATGGCGATTCTAGCTGCATACAAGAAGAACATCACAGGAGAATCCACTACCAAGATTTTCTTTGAACGAGTATGGTTACATTTTGGGATCACACAAACCATTATCTCAGACTGTGACATTTGGTTCCTCAACACATTCTAGTCAAGCCTATTTTCACTGCTGGATACCAAGCTCACCAAATCCACTTCCTTCCACCCCTAGACAGATGGCCAAACTAAGGTCGTCAATTGGATGATCGTACATATCTTGTGCATGTACAATTGAAAAAACCTCCGCACATGGGATGAGATTCTTCCCTATGTCCAACATAGCTACAACTGATCCCTACATAGCTCAACTCTCCACACCACCTTTTAGGTGGGGTTGGGATTCCAACCATTGGGCCCCATGGATGTTGCACTACCCCTGGCGACCCCCTCGGCCGAATTGTCCCCTGCTCCACCAGAAGCTGACAAAGCCACCTGTTTCATTGAGCGGATCCAACATATCCACCAACAGGTTCAGGATATTCTACAAAAGTCTAATTTCAAGTACAAGCAGTACCATGATCAACATCAGGTGTCACATAAGTTTCAGGTGGGCGACAAATTTTGGTTGCACTTGTCGAACGAATGCCTTACAGGGCCCCATCGGAATCTTTGCCCACTCCATTATGGACCATATACCATCACCAATGTTGTGGGTGAAAATTATTTTGAGCTCAACATTCCCCCTTTCCTTGGCCTGCACCCAGTATTCAATATGGCTCTCCTTCGGCCATATTTCCCACCATTATTGGACACCTCAGAGATAGTAGAGTAGTTGAAACCAACAGAGCTAAAACCTTACTGCATGAAACAGGAATCCAATGATCATATTTTGGACACACATATCAAGGGCACTCGATAGCAAAGGATCCATCTTTATCGAGTCATCAAAGCAGGCTAGCTCCTACACCAAGGCAAGTGGCTCACCCGAGGCCAAATTCAGCAAAAAATTCCTCATTTGATGGGGGAAATCAACACAATGGATACCATTTCTTCCTAAGGAGGGAGGATTGATCTAGGTGAATATCGGTGTCTACCCATCTTTTCCAACTGGCTCAAAACAATTTTCTGGCAATTTTGGTAATTTACTATTTTTAGTTGTTTTTAACTTCCGGGGCCATTTTGAGGGCCTAAATGAATGTTTTTTGGGATGACAATAAATTTCCAACGAGCTATCATGCACCCCAAACGAAGATCGTATGCAAAAGTTACGACCCCGGGACGTTGATGTACTAACTTACCCAAACAAGGCCCACATGGATTTTGGGCACTTCATCTCCTAGGGTTAGGTTTTTGGATGTCTAGGATTTCTTACATTCTTGTTTATTGTAAAAAGGCCTTCATAGCCTCATTGTAATCATATTCTTTCGAATGAGCGTAGTCATCACATCTCTTCCCAGAGATAAGTCGCCACCATTCCAACAAGCTTGTTTTCCGCTGCATTTTACATTTTCAGCTTATTTCCTTATTGAATAGAAAACCAGTTTTACTGTATCTATGTTATTATGTGTTAAGAATATTTTAATAATATTTATTCATTTCGTTCTGCTCATAAAATTCGGATCAATTTCCAAACCAGTCATCAAGAAGCAAGCCTTATACACCCCTCTTCCTACCCCTGAGAAGCCTTGGGAATCCATCTCAATGGATTACATGTTTGGCCTTTCGTCCACCAAGAAAGGAAATTATTTGTATTTGTGGTTGTTGATCAGTTTTTTAAAGATGGCCATTCTCACATCCTGCAAGAAGAACATCATTGTGGAAGATACTACCAAGCTCTTCTTTGAACGAGTGTGGGTCCATTTTGGGATACCACAAACCATCATCTTTGACCAGGACAACAAGTTCCTCAGCACATTTTGGTCGAGTCTTTGGTCATTGTTGGACACTAAGCTCACTAAATACACTATTTTCCACCCCCAAACAGACGGCCAAACAAACTTCATCAATCGAATGCACATCCTACACATGTACAACTCTAAGAATCCACATACATGGGATGAGAGTCTCCCCTATGTTCAACATAGTTATAACAGGGCTCTCTATAGCTCCATCGGCCACAGACCATTTCAGGTAGGACTGAGATTCCAACGCTTGGGTCCCATTGATGTTGCACTACCTATTGCAACCACATAGACAAACTCTTCCCATGTTCAGTTTGAGATCAACAAAGCCACCAGATTCATTGAGAGGATTCAACACATCTATTAAAAGGTCCATGAGATTTTGCAGAAATCCATTGCTAAGTACAAGAAGAACCATGATCAACACAAGGTGCTGCACTAGTTTCAGGTTGGATACAAGGTCTGGTTACATTTGCAGAAGGAGCATATTACAAGGCCCCATCGGAAGCTCCACCCACTTCACTATGGGCCTTACACCATCACCAAGGTTGTGGGTACAAATTTGTTTGAGCTCAACACTCCACCCTTCCTTGGCTTGCACCCAATTTTCAATGTGGACCTCCTTCAACCATATTTTCCACCATTATTGGACACCTCAGAGATCGCAGAATAGTTGAAACTAGCATAGCTCAACCCTAAATGCATGGAATAGGCATCCACTAATCAGATAGTGAACACACGGGTCAAGGGTACTCACCAACAGAGGATCCATCTTTATCAGGTTGTCAAGGCAGGGAAAATCCTCCACCAAGAAAAGTGGCTCACCTAGGGCCAAATTCAACAGAAGTTTACTCACCTAATGTAGGAACTCAATGCAATGGATACCATTTCTTCCTAAGGGGGAAGGACTGATCCATATGGATATTGGTGGCTACCCACCTATTCCAACTGGCTCCTCTTGACAGTTTTGAGTGCAACACATTCTTTTATACTTCTTTGTAATTGTGATTTCTTCATTTATGGGGTTGTATGAATCCCTACACATCTTCCATGTGGATACTGGTGGACTCCCACCTAATCCAACTGGCTTATTTTGTATTTTTTCATGTCATCACATTTTTTTGTACTTCCAGGTCTATTTTGGGGCCCTAAACAATGTTTTTTTTTTCTCGCCATAGTCAAACTATAGATTAAGTCATATTTTGATGGCGTAATGTGTATTTCTTGAAAATACATTTCCAATGGGCTATCACGCGCCTAAAACAGAGGTCATATGCAAAATTTACGACCCCGGGAAATTGAGGTACCAACTTACCCATAGGGGCCCACATAACTTTTGATGTTTCGTCTCCTAGGGTTAGGTTTTTTATGTATAGGGTTTTGGAATTCATGAGTAATGTTAAAAATGCCTCTGGAGCCTCATTGTAATCATTTTTATCAAACGGATGTGTGTAGCAGCCACATCTCTTCTCAAAGATAGCTACCACCATTCAAGCAAGTGTTTCAATTTTGTAGTTTTACAGTTTCATCCTATTTCATTTATTCAATAGAAGATATTGTTCATTGGATATATGTGTTGTTCTTCATATATTTTTGTTTATTGTATTTAGTTTGTTAATCAGTTTGTTCCACTCCTAAATCCATATCAAACATATAGATGTAATTTCCACTTACAATTCAAAAATCAATCAAGTGACTCCAAGAATCAGTTTATACGTACACCACAAGAAGCGTTTCCAGAGCCATGGTCAATGAGACCCATGAGACTTGCAATATAAAAATATTACAATAACAAAAAAAATCATATAAAATATATTACTACTAAACATGTTTTTCTATAATACGTTCCAATAATTACCAAATTAATTTGTTTTGCTATATTTACTTTCATTTACATTTAAGAAAAAATTGTTGTGCTTTTTCGTTTTTTAGGAAGATTATGGGAATTCCAAGCGACAATTGAAGGGAAATCCAATACATGTCGATAGAGATGTCCAAAAGAGTGTACAAGGAGATGGTAAAATAAATGAACATAATTGCATCACCGGAAGATGCATCCCAACAACAACGTACGTTAGAGGTATGTGATCATTCATTTATTCTTTTATGTACATTGAATTTATTTATCATATTAAATACTAATTTTCAATTGTTTTGTTGCAGAAAAGAAAACAAAATAGAATCCAATCAACACATAAGACAAGATGAAAAGAAAAAAAAAGTTGATCACAAAATTTGTGAGTACTTACATTTTCAAAGTTACTTAAGTTTTCATATTTGTTGTGATATTTATATTTAAATAATTAATTTACATTGATCCATGGAAGTCTACTAATAGGTACTAACATACAAATAATAACCAACCGAACAATTGATCATCATTGGATTAACTAAGGGTTGTGAGTATATGTTGAAGTATCACGATTTAATTGAACAATTTGTAACTATGTTGTTTAACTTCCCAGCTTGTTTTATAATTAATGGAACAATAAAAAACCTTTATATTAATTATATCGACTATGCTTTGTTATGGCATATTAAACATGAAGAAAACAAAGTATGGAGAGGAGCCAACAGAAGATATTTTGTTACACGGCATGAGGAAAATCTTCAAAAGCATGTGTATGGTTTATGAATCACTCATTGCTATGGTACRCTTTTTTATTTACGCAATCATGTATATTCTACTATATTATAAATGTATATCTACTTATTACACTTTATTTCTATGTTTGTAKATGGAACATGAGCAGTTGGAATGTCAAAAAGAAGTCAAGAAAGAAAMAWTTTGTTTAAATAACCAAAGTACAATATCGCCTACAACTGATCAAGAAATGAAGGATGCACACAACTCGAGAAATGACAGCAATTCAAGTGATGATTGACAATCAATATAATTGAATGTTACTTCCAGTTGTATGTTTTGTAATATAAGTTTGTAAAATTTAGGGATTTTGCTTAATGTAGTGGACATAATGTCTCAAATGCATGAGGACATGTCACCAATAACTATAACAATTAAATATTGGTTCCATTTTTATTATTGTGGACCTTTATGTTGTCCCATTTTGTACGACCAAGGGTCTTTTATTCATATATAATAAAATTGGTTTGTTATTTTATTTCATTGTCAAATGTTGCAAAATGTTGTGTTGTCGATTAATT
>JASDQU010291197.1:0-14410 GCA_032191745.1 Picea mariana | reverse complement strand
GACAACTCATTGATCCATCTTCATCTATGCAGTCTCATCAAGGACAATACATATTATATTACATCAATCATCAATCAATCAATCCTTTGACATCAATTAATCACTTGACATCGATCAATGACATCAATCAATCAAACCATTGGCATCAATGACAACATGATCCAACATTTCCCACCACAACAAAATTTGCGACCATACTGGGGAAGTCTCTAGGGTTCCTGGGAATATTTTTGGGTATTTTTAAAAGACTGGTTTTCTTTCTTGTTTTTTGAATTTTATGCAAAGTCTGAGCTAACAGAGATTCTGGTCTTCCATACCAGCTATCTCTATTTCTTTGCTTGACTGTGTTTTTTTTCCGAGACCCACAGAGGTACACGCGGCCTGCATAAGGTCTGCAAGCATGTACCCGTGCCCTACTTTCTTACAGCCCGCTTGTAAACGCTAGCTGAAGAAGTAACAGTAGTGTGTATGATTCCAGAAATTTTTTGAGGCAGTCATCCTCTTCCCTGTCAGAATCAGTCATTCTCAAGGGTTTTCTGGAACTCTTTCTAGTCTTGGTTGTTTGCAGTCTATAGCTTAGGGTTCATCTTAGATTGGTTTGTTTTACGAATTTTTTCCTTACATTGTTTTCTTTTTTATGTTAAAGAAAGTGTCTAAGCCTTCAAGAGATCCAGATTCTCAATATCAGTGGTCTCTTCTTGGTTTGGATTGTTTATTTTTATTTGTTTCAAAGTTTTAGAGATACACACAACCTGTATAAGGCCAACACGTGTGTACACGCCCTCTGGCTCTACACAGCTCGCGTGCACACGCTTGCTGTTGAATTGTCAGTAGTGTGCTTGTGAAGGATAGTTTTTGTTGAGGGTGAGGCAGTCATCCTTTCCCTTGACAAGAGTTATACCTCTCAGGTTTTTGAATCTCTGTCCTAGCAGTCAATAGCTTAGGTTTGATCTAAGCCATAACTTTCTTTTTTCATTTAAAAGTTTTCATCAAAATTTTCTTTAGGATTTTTAGACAAGTATGAGAGTCCTTTTTTAAGTTTCTAGTGTGTGATTTCTTGAAGTGATTCTTTGCGATATGCGATTAGGCCAGAAGTTTTTCTTGGTTTTTGACTTCTTGATATTTTTCCTTTTTGCTTTGTGAGCATTCAAATTAAAAAAAAAGATCTTTCATTTCTTTGTTTGGTTGAAAAGTGTTGTTTTGCATTAGTAACCAGGGAAAAGTCTTTCCTTTCATAAGTTCTTGATAGTTTACTTAGATCGTAAGTAGCTCGTAGTCGAGTGAAATCCTCATTTGAGTTTGCTGTTCAAAAAATCTTAGAATTTAAAAAAAAAAATTGAAACGTTGTTGAAAATTTGCGTTAATGAAGGTTTTTTTTTGTTTCGAGCTTTCTGTTCATTTTTACTTTCGTCTTTCAAACATCACTAGTTTCAATTTCATACCCTTTGACATAAGACAAGCCATAAAATTAATGCTAAATATAAAATTCATTAGACTTTTATGTTTGTAGGGTTAACCAACTAGTTCAGGATTAGGGCCTTGGATTAGGTTGGAGAGGAAACTCTTCAAGGCCATTAAAAGAAAACATTGGAGTCTGAGTTAGGGAGTGTCCAAGTCCAGTATCGTGAAAGTTATCCAGGACCCCCCTCTAAAATAGGGGATAAACATGAGGTCATGTACGGAAAGGTAGCGGAGATAACCCCTCCAAAGCTGGACCAATCGTAGTGGAGAACACATATAGAGGACTTGTCTTGGGATTCCGTCGATTGCATTTGCCACGGAGCTTCATGGGTCTCAAATCCATTTGAGGTCCTTAGTTTTCTTCCAGACCACCTACTCTCGATACCCTTGACAGGTTTCGGGCTCGATGCCCTGCTCATTGTGGTCTACCTGACTTCCGACTGTACTCGCCTGGTGACTATTCGCGCGCTGGCAACCTAGTTGCCTATCTTTTTTAGGGACATACACAGGTGACTATGGGGGTATACCATGGTACCTAGGATAGCCATCGGGCCACTCTTTGCAGAGTATACCCAGAGGGTTCTTCCGTGTTCGAGTTGCACTTGCACCGATAAGTTGCTCTAGTGTTGGTTGTTGTAACTGTTCTTCCAATTAATTTAGTGTTTGCATGTCTTATCTTATAGGGACTTTTTTAGTGTGTGTTCCTTTTGAATGACTAGAACACCCTGGAGTGTCTTTGATCTTCTCACACAGTGGAGGATCACAAGCTCCACCGGTCAGGAAGGTTTCTTGATCTGTCGCCTGTTACACAGGAGCCACCCCCACCACCACTAAGGTGAAAGCTAGACCAACAATGGTCTTTTGAAGCGACCAGGTCACAAGAAATTGTGCCCGACCAACATCCAGAGGAATCGACCATTTTATACCTTGGAGTGAAAGCCTTTGGTCTAGTTGAAACCTCCACCACTGATCTTTTGGCACCCACCATCGTACTGGTTCATCTTTACGAGTGCCAGACAATGTCACACGCATCAATGGAAACAAATGTTGTTACTCCTTCTGGGAATTCTTCAATTCCCACTATGGTTGTCACCACAGGAGAGTTTCCACCTCCTAACCCACCATCACCGGTCCGAGCCACCATGGTCTCGACCGCCTCTACATCGCACAGTGGTCTGATCCCATATTTGGTGGTGGCCACAACCCCTTTCCAACCAAGTGTGATAGGCCCTCCGTTCTCATACGGGATGCCTAGTTTAGGTACAAGTCCTGTACTTTCCTACTCCACTTCACAGAATTTAGGTCTGGGGGCAGGGAGCTCTGACGATCCTCTGCAAGGACACATGGGGGGCACTCCTACTCCTTTTAACACTTTCCCTTATGGGGGAGTTCATATACCTCCTTCGTCCCCTTCGCTCAGTGGCACGCATCAACAATCTGCCGGGCCACCTACACACCATAGTTTACTTGGAGCAGGGAGTCAAGGACCACCTTCGCATAATATGATGATAGGTTCGACACCGTTTCCTTTGTTCGGTGTGTTTGGTAAAAACTCCTTTTTGTCAGCTACTTTCCCAACTGGGGGCAACCCCAGTTTCGGGCAACCTATTCCTATGCTGGGTATTATTCCTGCATAGGGGGCACACCCAGGAACTTCTTCCACATCAGGGCCTTGGAATTCTTGGCAGGGATCAGTTCCCTCGTCAAGAATGTCGATCTAGGGTAATTCTTTTCACAATCAATGGAACCTTGGACAAAGCACTATGCCTATCCCCACGGGACCAACATGGGGCAATCCTTCCCAAAGTCCTTCAAATGTAATGCATGCCCAACCGTCTGTGTCCTATTTTGAAAATCAGTCGATGATGTCTCCTCATACACAAAATCCATATGCTAGCCATGGCCATGGTTTTTACCAGAACCTAGGCCAGCAACCGAATGTTTCTTGGCAACCTGGTGCCAGCCAAACTCCAGGCCCCTTTTTCCCAGGTTATCACCAACAACCCAAACTACCCTTCGTAGCAACCTTGCATTTGCCAGACTTGAAAAGGTTGTTGAATGACCCTATCTATCACAATCCACGTTGGCCTCCTATGCCGACGAAGTTGCCTTCGGACATCCCAAAGTTCGAAGCCAAGCCTAACGAAGATCCAGGAGATCATGTGACTACCTTCCATCTTTGGTGCTCATCTAACTCGTTGAAATATGACTCCATACAGTTGTGATTCTTTCAACGTACTCTCATTGGGAGTGCCGCGAAATGGTACATTGATCTCGATCACTCAAGATACTCTTCCTTTGGCGAATTGGCAATGGATTTTCTAAACCATTTCTAGTTACCTGTGAGATACGCCGCTGGCACTGAATTACTAGCCAATTTATCACAAACAAAAGCAGACCATATCTCCGATCACATCCGAGAATGGAGACGTCGAAAGAGTTTAATTAAGGTACCAGTCCCACCAACATTCCTTCTTGAGTGGTTCTTTAAGTCTTTGGTCGCATAGTTATCCAAAGATGTCGCGACATAGGAAGTATTTTATGAAGAAGACGCCATCATGAGAGCTCAACAACTTGAGCTAATCTATTCTCAGTCTGGTTTATTATACGAGATCTTTCCAGATGCACCACGCTCTATACTTGATAACACCAGACAGAGAGCTAGACCACATGCCAATGGTATTGTTGGTTCAACACAAACAAAGCCCACTGAGCAATTGACGAAGCAGTTTCAACAGTTGTCTATACAACAAAGAGCGGCCAGCCAAACTACTGCTTTGGCTGCTCCCCCTACCAAAACATCGAATGTACACATAGTGCAATAGACTAATCCAAAAGCCACCCAACAGCCTGAAGGAAAGAAAAAACAACAAAATAAGTGTAAGGGGGATAAAAAACCTACCCATAATGTTGGCGGGGACAACACTGAGAAACGAAAGGCGAGGTATCCATGCAACTTATGCACTGAAGACCACCCGACCCATCTATGTCATCGGCTTTCAGAAGCCCAAAAGTTTGTGACACAACAACAACCTGCTGTGTTAACCAATCCATTTCAACATGGGAAAAATCTAACCCAAGCCTCTGTAAGCACGGAAGGGGGTAGCCAAGGACCCTCTCTATCTTTGAACAACCCCGCATCCACGAATGTATATATGGTGAAGGGTGATGCTTTTATATCGAATAAAGCGCATGACTATAGTAAACCAAGCACTTCTAAGAAGGGCAAAGAAGCTGAACTCCCATCTATTCCTTTACAGATTGAGAAGACGTTGGGTGAAATAATGACATGCATCCTCAAAGGCACATTCAAAAAATATTCTCACAACCCAAACACAAGGGCCACCCAGAACTATTCTGTGGTGGAAGATTTATCACAAACCCCTTGTGCGATGTTTGCTTTGGAGGTCCTCAAAAGCTGCCCTTCCTAAAGGAAAGCCTTGTTAACTTCTTTAGGATCTACCGAGACTTGTAATCCAGGTACAATCATGTTGGATACAACCGACTTAAAACCTCATCTGCCTTACAATGTAGCGTTTCAGATAGTAGTGGCTTATCCCACAAAATTTTTTATTTAGAATATCTTCTGGACGATGGTTGATGAGGGCGACTCAACATGTGTTATGTCGTTGGCATGTTGGAAGGCCATTGGCCAACCCGTTTTGTCTCCGTCACCGACTCTCCTTACTGCTTTCGATGGTCGTTCATTCCAACCACATGGTATCATTCCCTCTTTCCCTGTGTAGTTAGGAGGGAAGACCGTGTGTGTCGAGGTAGAGGTAGTCGATGCGCCCCTCAACTATAACCTCTTTTTAGGGAGGAGTTGGACTTATGCCATCCAAGTTGTGGTTGCTACAGTTTTTTGGGTCTTGTTGTTTCCACACAAGGGTCAGATAGTGACCATCGATCAATTGTCTTTCTCCAGACCTGACCCTTCATTGGGGGCATCCACAGTCCTGATGATTGATAATCCTCAACTAGGTGTAGTTAACGTAGTGGTTGGTTTGTTCCCATCTTTGAAGGGTACCTTCGATTACCTGCCCCATCAAGGCGATATCAAGTTTATATCCAATCACCATAAGGTTGAGATTTTTCAAGTTTCGTTGTTCCTCACGACTTACTTCGACGATCTGTGGATACTTCCCTCCCCATTGGTCACGATGGATGGGACAGGGCACCCGGGCATGTCCATGCCCTTGTCCGTAGTTGAAGTAGCGCTCTTTAGTCCAGCAAGCTTCAACCAACACTGATCCAACTCCTGCACAAGAGTTTGATCCACTTCTATAGCTTATTTGGGCTCAGGGTTCTCTCGCTGACACTGATTCATTAGACTTAGTCTTGCCCTCTGATGAAGTTTTAATTGAAGCAATGACTAGTCCGGACAATCCCTAGGAATATCTTCATCACAAATCATACTTCCTCCTAGAGTTAAGAAGAATCGAAGCTGGAGAATTCACCTTGACTATGACAGGAGATAGGTCTTGTCCTATTAATCCCTTATCTACACACAAGGTTTATGCTGAGGGTAATATGGCAACTATCGCTGAAACCTTACCAATCAATATCTCCCGAAACCCTGGCATCGTGGAGAATGTTTTTTTCAGAGCTGACTGCTCCCCTGGAGAGATTCAAATCTACACAGATCTTTTTAAAGAATTCCATGAAGTTTTTGCCTGGTCTTACAAGGAAATTCCAGGCATCTATCCAAAAATAGTTGAACATGAAATCACAACTTATCCAGATGTCAAGTCTGTCCGGTAGAAGCTTCGGCCAGTTAACCCCAAGAAAGTAGCAACCATTAAGGTTGAGGTTGAGAAACTGCTAAAAGCCGGTTTTATCTATCCTATCCATTTGACCCAATGGGTGTCAAACCCCACATCGGTCAATAAAAAACAAGGGACAATTCGTGTATGTACAGACTTCCGTGATTTGAACAAGGCCTGTCCCAAAGATAATTTTCCCACACCATTCATTGACCATATAATTGATGAATGTGCGGGTTTCGAGGCCTTCTATTCCATGGACGGTTTTTTGGGATATAGTCAAATAAAAATAAAACCCGAAGACTAGCACAAAATGACATTTATTTGTCCTTGGGGTACATTCGCGTATCGTAAGATGCCTTTTGGTCTCAAAAATGCTAGAGAGACCTTTCAGTGGGCCATTTCTTTTTCTTTCCATGACCTCAAGCACATAGTCGAGGCCTATTTAGATGATTTAGCATCTCGATCTTGCAAGAGAATGGATCATCCCACACACCTCCGACTTATCTTTGAGCATAGTCGCCACTTCTGGATTCGCTTGAATCCAAACAAGTGTAGCTTTTGCGTAACATCAGGACGTTTGCTAGGTTTCATAGTGTCAACAACAGGGATCATGGTCGATCCTCTCAAGGTTGAGGCAATAATTCAGTTCCCCCCCCCATGCACAATCCTTCAACTTCAGAGTCTACAGGGAAAGGCGAATTTTTTAAGACACTTCATCGCTAACTATGCCGAGATCACCAAGGGATTTATGCGTTTACTTAAGAAAGATGTTCCTTTTTATTGGGACAATGCCGCTCAATTCTCTTTCACCGCATTGAAACATGCACTCACAGCTTCCCCTCTGCTCCGGCCACCTAACTATAACAAGGATTTCTTATTATATTTGGTTGCAACCGAGTCAACCATTGGCATGGTCTTAGTTCAGGAAGATGACTTGTTCTCGGAATATGTCATCTATTACCTGAGCCGAGGCCTTGTAGGACTGGAACTCAATTATTCTCATATTGAAAAACTTGCATTGGCAGCAGTCCATGTTGTTCAATGGTTCCATCATTATGTTCTATTTCGCAAGACCACCGTCATTGTTGTCGTGAATCCATTTCAGTACATGTTGACATGACGAGTAATAGGAGGTAAGATCAGTAGATGGACAGTCATCCTCCAGGAGTTTGACTTAGATTTCGTTTCAGTGAAATCCAAAAGGTCACTGGTCTTCGCAGAATTTATTTTGGAACTTACGGTTGAGTTGGGTGATCTTGTGCCCGAAGAGTCGCCTATCAGAGGAGATATGTTTTTGATCACCTCTTCAAATCCCTGGTATGGAGATATACTTATCTATCTCTAGACTTTGAAGTGTCCCACCTCTACTTCTCATGATGAGCGTCCACGCATACGCCATCAGGCTAAGAATTATCTCATACTCGATGATACATTGTATCAGAGAGGTGTAGACTGCATCCTATGCCGATGTCTCACTCACGAAGAAGTAGTTATCGTGCTTAACGATTTCCATACCGAAGCCTGTGGCAGTCATTTGTCTGGGTTGGCAATAGCCCAAAAGATTCTACAAGCAGGTTACTTCTGGCCGACACTTATCAAAGATTGTATCAAATCGGTCAAGAAGTGCCACCCGTGCCAAATCTTCTCTCGAAAGATGAGGGCACATCTCGCTCCCATGTTTCCTGTCATCATAGTTGGTCCCTTCACCAAGTGGGGGATTGATTACACTACATGTAACCCTCCTTCAGCAAGGGGGCACCGCTATATCATCATAGTTGTATACTACTTCACAAAGTGGGTTGAAGATATGCCCTCGTTTAAAGATGATGGAGAGACTACAACTCTCTTTTTATTCAATCAGATAATAGCAAGGTTTGGCATCCCGAGGGAGATTGTCACTGACCATGGCAATCACTTTTAGAACCAGATGATTACTGAGTTAACATCAAATCTTGGGTTATGGAAAGAACATTCATCACCCTACTACCCCCAAGAAAATGGTCAGGTGGAAGCTGTAAACAAAACTCTTAAGACCATTCTACAGTGAACAATCAACTCAACCAAGTCAAATTGGCATTTGATGTTATACTCGACATTATGGGCCTACCGAATGTCTATTAAGACTGCAATTGGTTTCTCACATTTTCAACTTGTATACAGGCTGGAAGCAGTCTTTCCTATCGAATGTCAGATCCCATCTCTAAAGTTGGCAGTACAATTATTGCCAGACACTTCTCCACTTGAAGAACGGTTAGTATACCTTGAGCAACGTCGTGATGCAGCCTTGGCCAAAAAGGCTCACAAACATTAGGTCAAGTGTCAGTATGATAGGTCTGTTCATCCTCAGATTTTCTCTGAAGGCGACCTTGTCCTGGTCTATGACCAAGATAAGGACCCCCTGGGCCAGGTAGGAAAATTCAAACCCATGTGGTTCGGACCTTTCATCATAAAAGAGGTTTTAAAAAAGGGTGCTTATCGTCTGGTTGACTTTGAAGGGAATGCTTTGGCGGAGCCTANTCTTTTAGTGTTATGGACGTGTCGTTGATGTTATCTTTTGTCACTATGGCAGATGTCAAGTGATTTTGAGGTGTTCATTGGGTATGCAGATGGTGCTAGCTGGCACACTCGGAGGCTTGCCTCTGCATCTTGGGTAATCTTTACACCTCAAGGCCAATTATTATCTTCCAGAGTTATATGCTTAGGTGACACCACAAACAATGTCGCTGAGTATAGTGCAGTTATTGAGTTGCTTCGTGACGCTTTGTCATTTGGTATCTCTCATCTCCGGGTCTATCTCGATGCTTAGCTGGTTGTGTCTCAGTTAAACAGAGTATACCGGGTCCATGATCCAACTTTACATCGATGATTCCTTAGGGTATGTCTCTTAGAACAAAACTTCGATTAAATTACATATTTTCATGTTCCTAGGAGATTAAACCAAGTTACAGATACTCTAGCTAATCAAATTTTAGATTGGCATCTTGCACACATATGGAAGAACATTCACATAAACATGTAAATACATTTTTTTGCACACATGATCCATAAGACACAAAAGACATAAAAAAACATATATAATATCATAAAGTAACCAGAGTACACAGATGGATGCAAGCGCCTAAAAAATATGACCAATAACGAGTCATGGGGCTTATGCCCTCAAAAAATATATACAAGTAGTGCTCGTGGCACGTAAAATGTCTAGCTAAGGTCAGGGCCTGTGGGCCCTGTTATACTGATCCACAATTTTGGCTAAACGCCAAAACAACCGGACCCACGTCCGTGGTGCCCCCACTACATGAGGCTACATAGATGGTGGCAGGTCCTCAATCTCTGCCATAGGGACCATGCGAGTGAGTGCAGTAAAGTTTTGCTCGACTCGTCTCAATACCCTCTCAGCCTCCCTAGCTGGAATATCTCCTGCTACTGCTGGTCCCCCTGTGGCGACAGGTGCAACCCCTGGCCGAGGACAACGCCTGTTCCTCACATAATCAGCTGGTCGTACTGGTCCCACATCTGCACACAACAAACACATATCCGTCAAATACTCTGGTATAAAAAAAAATGATATATATAACAAAAACAACATAAAAATTACATATGTTCAAGAAAAAAAAAATGATGGAGACTTACCCATATCTCCTCGCTCCTCACCAGGAGGTACGGGTATCTCAGGATCCCTCGAAAAATCAATCCCTGCATACGGTTAATCCTCGATAAGTGGGATTTTCCACGATAGCCAGACGAAGAAATCATCATCGAAGAACTCATTAATCCTCCCATCACCCTGTCGTGGCAGCAAAAATGCCCATCTACACATAGCAGGAAGAGAGGCCTGATGTCCTCGTACCACTACTCGAGGACTAAAACTTAGAACTCTCTCAAAGAAGAACAAGCACAAAATGGTCCCGAACCAAAAGTTCCTCTGTGTCCGCAAACGACAATTTGTCAACTGCCTATTTATACACTCAAGCAATGTGGTACTCCAATAAAAAATTTGTGCATTTAAGCACTGGACTACACAATTCATCTGTGCACGGGACGCCTGATGTAGAGCCACAGAACCAGTGATTCGCCCAATAAGAAACACTATTTCCTGTAGCGATAAGTCAGTAATCTTGCTTATGGGAACCTGTGAGCTCGAGTGGTCTGTATCATCTGCACAGTAAAGACCTATAAATTTCGCTATGTTATGCGACCTCGAAGGAAAAGTCCGTAAGTTTACTGGTTCCCCTCTCGGAGAGAGGCCAGTCAAAAAATAAATATCCTCGGTCGTGGGCACCAGTGACTGCCCCTCTAACATGAATGCCTCTGCATCTGGATGCCAGTAGTCAACCAAGGCATTCAGTATCCTAAGTTATGCCCACATAAAATGACATAGGAAAAACTTGAGTAACCCACATTGCATGAAAGTAGCCATAGCATTGGGGTCTTCCTCGACCAACTCACTAACCTCTTCATGCTCTCTTTCTTTCTAGTGGACGTACATCCTACAAAACACCAAGGTTCAGGAGGGTTAACCCTTGATTTTTAAGCCTTTTTCATTCAATAAGGAGGTCCACGCGGGCTGTAATAGTGACAGTCGCGTGTACACACGTGCAGAGTTTACTTTGCCCGAATGTACATGCGGCCTGTCCTGAAACAACCTGCGTGGACCTAGGGCCGACCTTTTAAAGGTCGATGCCCCCCCAACAAATGAAATCTAAAGCAAAAAGAAAGACTTAAAATACAAGATAGGAGAGTTTGTACTTACTTGGTCCGGACAAAAGTTTGTTTCGTCCACTGTAGCTCCCGGAATCACCACTTTTATCAAAGGGGGTCTTTTGGCTCCAGAGTCAATTTCCAAATCAACAATGGTGATAATGAGATGCCAGCTTCTATTTATAGACTTTTTGGCCTCTTTTTGTCACTTTTTTGGCCTCCCTTATCATTTTCTTTAAACCAAAAACCATTTAGCATGATTCAGGAGTTGCATGGGAGGGATTTGATCGGGTTTTGGGACAATTTTTTTGAGTTTTTGGAAATTTTCGACGGTCCGTGAATTTTTTTTTTTTCCGAGGATCAACTTGAGCATGTAGGTTAGGTTTGTACCCTGAGTTTTGTATCTCGTTGTCTTTTTCCTTTTCCATAGGATCGATCCCATTAGGTTGCAACATAGAACCAGCATAGCTGCTTTAGAAGTTTCGCGACTTGGTGGTAGAGCTTACCAGAACATGGATGCCCTAGGTAGATCCTGGTTGCATTATGGTATCCATGATGTCTCTAATCACTGTAGGCTCGGGAGTCCTTGTAGTTTTTCATGATTACGATTTTGAGCCTCATTTGCATGATTCCTTTTCTCTCTTGACCTCACCCTCAGGACTCCCAAAAGATATAACGGGTCTTCTTTTAAGCCCTTTTCAGACCCTCTAAACATGAAAAGATTGTCGAGCGATCTGTCTGACGGTAGTTTACCCATTTTTCGGTTCATATGGTCAATTGTAATAAAAAAGATATACTCTATGGAACTTCAGTTCTCTAGAAGAGTACTCTCAGGTATCATTTTACCCCTTTTTCGGGCCTGAGGGACTAAATTTACGAAAAAGGATCCCCCACGGAATCCATAGTTAAGCTCTTTTCAGACTCCCTAAAATTGAAAAGATCGTCGAGTGACCTTATTCTTTCACACTTGTTAAACTGGTCCAGAAGAAAATTCCTAATGGAGTCCATAGTTAAGCTTTTTTCAGACTCCTTAAAAATGAAAAAATGGCCGAGTGATCTTGTCTTTCTCACACTCGTTAAAATGGTTTTGAATAGACGTCTTTTCGGTGCTAGTTTACCCCTTTTTTTGAACCAACTAGACTATCTTCGAAAAAGGTACCCCAATGGAGTCTCCTTTTACGTTTTTTCAGACTCTCTATATATAAAAAACCACCGAGCTTACCTTCTTTGGGCTCATTAAACTTACATCAAAGGATGTTACCATTGTGTGTTTTGTTAACCACGTTTGCATACCTTATATGCCAACCTTGTAGCACTTTCCTTCTGCGTCTTAACACCCTTGGCCCCCAGAGGATTTTTCCCGAGTATCATTATTCTGAACATCAGTCTTGTCCTTGCACCTTGAACTTGTATGTTTGTAACACTCGTTCCTCCATTGTAACGTAACATTCTTTTATTCTTTTTCCAAAATTATTGAAAAAGACAAAAAAATCAAATATACCCCAAAAAGAGGAAGGGAAAAGTATTTTCTTTATTGGCAACATAATGAGTCGCCCTTGGATAAAGCTCATCTGTCTATTTGTACGTCAAACTATGGGATATAATACGACCTTAGGAAGCTGTTCTCTCTACATAGAGTTGTGTCCTCCTCCATTTGGTTATTATTCCAAACATATGGAGAGTTTGTGTTGCCTCCTGCTTCGTAAACTTATGATTAATGCCTTGCTACCTAAGTCTCATCATTTGTCATTCTGTTGTCCAAGGGAAGTTTGCACCAAGCCTGAGTCATCCCCTATGCAATTTTTCTCTTGCCCTCATACCCGTCGATCCTGAACGTCCTATCAAGTCTTTGTTCGAAATTAATGAAGCCTTCAGTATGATCATCAAGATTCTCTAGTCCATGAATGACGAGCCATCGAAGACCTTTGAGTAGTGAATTCGTACACTCATATTACACTCCTACCCGAGTTTTGAAGATTTTGAAGTTGTTGCTCCATCTCTGAAGACCTTGTTAAGCCCTAATATTGGCTCATTAACCCTTAATTGGGGCATATTAGATTAGTAATGTTATTTTATTTATGTCGGCTTTAGGCCATTAGTTGTAATTATACCTCCTAGTCTCCTACATATACCAAGGAGACATTTTCATTTTGAATCATCTCGGACTTGAACATTTAAGTGGGGTAAAAGGAGGTTGCCCCCTCGAAGAGGCTTATTATCTGAAATTATCTCTTTTTCAAGGTGTTGAGTACTTTTCCTGAGGTTTTTCTATGCTATATTGATGTTTGGTTCTTAACATATGGTATCAGAGCTCAAGGTCTTGGGGTTTCACTACTACATCTGGGACACCGTGCCATTTTTGCTATAACTTTTTTTATACAACATTTCAGAAGGAACCTCTTGGAGGGTATTTATTATACGGACCAAGGTACATTGGGTTCAAAATTTCGCTCCTAAGGCCTTATAATTTCGGAGATACAGCCTGTACAAGATAGGGTTCGGGAATCATCCGGAAATGAGTCATTGTGAAATTTTCACTATTAAAAAATTTCTGTAATGGTTCAAACCCTGAAATCTAGAGGAAATTTATAGAAATTAGTAAGGTATATTTGGTAAAAAGTTTAGCTTCTGGGTCATCTTAAATTTGTAGATACACTTTGTGTAAGATAGGGTATCTGACTAGTCTCAAGAAGGTGTTCCAGGTAAAACAAGCATAACTTCTTGCTAGAGTATCCAAATTTAGTGGGACTGGTTGCATTGGATCTTGGACAGTCTTTGTTATTTTGGGTGCGAGTTTCATAATTTTATATCAAATATTTTGTGCGGGGCATTCTATACAAGTGAGATCTCCTGGAAAGGCCAAAAATCGGCAAGTTGTGAGGAAGTTACTGTAAATTCCACTTGGCACATCCAATTTTGATCAGACCTATGGCATTACAGAGAAGAAATATCAAAGAACTACCTAAAATAAAGTTTCATACCCAGAAGGGCCGAAACATGGGAGATAGAATAGAATAAATATTGTCTAGCAGAACCACCTCAAAATCAAGACTCAAAAGTGATATTTGGCCAACATGCCACCCAAAAAGAGACCTTCTACACCAAATAAGCCTCCAGAAAATCCTAATTGGACTCTTGATGAAGGTGAAGAAATACGTAGGGACATAAATGATTTACAAAAGAAGACAGTAACCAAAGATTAACTACAAGAGATGATGGATTCAATGGAAGCTAAGTTGGATACTAAGATGGATTCAATGGAAGCTAAGATCATGGAAGTAATGAAAAATTTTGTAACAGAGAAGACACCCAAAAGTGAAAATGCATCCCATGAAATTCATTATGAGGACACAAGGAAGGTGAATCAAGAATGGAGAAACTCCAACTTTGGTTTGAAGACCAACCACGTTCCTAATATTGATATGAGGAAGTTTGATGGAAAGGACCCAATCACATGGATACTTCAGATGGAGCAATTCTTT
>JASDQU010291195.1:0-14509 GCA_032191745.1 Picea mariana | reverse complement strand
CCAAATTTTCCCCCACCATTTCTGGCAAGTACCTCTTTATTTTTATGCAAGCTTGAAGAGGATCACATATGCTTGTTGATATAAGCTCATCCTTCGGATGAGTCCCTTGGAGTATTTTTAACGAACCCTAAGAAGGAGTGGTTCGATCCCATCACTGGTCTGTCAATGTTTGTTTAACGAGTCCAGAGATAGTAAACTCGAAGGTTTTTCAAGATTATAGAGTTTGGAAAAACACTTAAAAGAGAACTCTCTCAGTTCCTTTTTCGTAAAATAGTCTGGATGAGACCGAAAAGGAGATAAATTATCTCTCACCAGACGCATACTTCAAATACTTTATCGAGTGTGAAAATAGCAAGGTCGCTCAGCGATCTTTTCATGTTTAGAGAGTCTGAAAAGAGCTTAAAGAGGACTCCAGGGGGGTTCCTTTTTCATATAACCTTGTTGATCCCGAAAAAGTGATAAAACTATGCTCTACCATGTTCTCATGTTTTTTACGAGCGCAAGAATGGACAAAAATGACACTCGAGGTTTTATGTAAAAACCATAAAAACAATAAAAACATGCCATAACGAAGAAAAATATGTCCATCACACTGCATTGAATAGTCAAAATCATCACACCTGCAAGAAATTCACTCAACATAACATTAGGGATTAGGTTTAATCAATAAATAAGCATAAAAAACCCAAAATGACATAGTAAAAAGTAAATTAAATGAGTAAATAACCATTTTTACCATATCATTTCACATTTTCACTATTGAGCTCCAAAACCCCCTTTCTACCCTATGAATTTGGCGTCAATTTGTGGGAGCTAAAAGAGATAATTTGATGAGCCATCTGCAGCATTAAGGTAAGCTCTTCATTCTTGACATTTTCATAGTTTAAATGTTGAATTTCATTTGTTAAAACTTCTGTTTCAAGTTTTTTTTAACCCTACATGCGTTTTAGCATTCTCGTAGGCAGCCCATACGGGACCTGCGAGAATGATGTATTCTCACAGGTGAGCCTTAAGCCACCTGTGAGGTTCTCGCACTGTGCTAATGGAGCACCTGTGAGAACCGTAAACTTTAAATTTTTTAAAAAATTTAGCCAATGAAAAAGTTTCAGATCATGAGCAAAATCATTAATCCTCCTTTTATGGTCCTTGTGCAGATAAATAGCCATAAACATGGTGCTTGAATGGTGAGAATGAGAACATGAAGAGGATAATGAAAATTCTAAGAATCATCCTCCCACCATAGCTGCATTGAGAGATTGTGGGATCTTAAAATACTTTCACATCCCGGGCATGAGGGCCCAAGTCAGACTACTAGAATATCTAGTCCGTATGTGGGATCTAGATCAGCAAGTTTTCAATGTAGGAGCTCACACATTGTCCATAGAAATTGAAGACATATACTTCTTGACTGGATCATCCAGGTGTGGGTATTATGTCAGCCTGACCGGTAGTAGAGGTGGTAGATTAAAGATGAGTGAGTACTGTAATCAATACTGTGTACTTGAGGCTAAGAGGAAAAAAGAAAAAGTTGCTATCTGGGGGGTACAAGAGTTGACCCTCCACACTATCCTCTTTACTATAGCTTGGATGGTTGGGAGTTCTGCTCCTCATATGGCATTACAGAGCTACTTTCAGTATGCCATCGAGTGTACTGAGCCTCGAGTATTTAACTGGGCAGATGCTGTGCTTCGCAGTATCAAAAGGAAAATAACCAAATGCAGGCGAGGTGAATTGAAACAATTTGGATATGGATCTTTGTTAGTGTCCTTCTTCCTTGAGAGGGTCCTCGTATTTAGACTACAGGTTGAGTGGAGATTCCCGGGTCCTAGGGATCCAAGAATGTTGAGATGGTGTCAGATCATGGCCCGACACATGGCAGGACCAATCGTCAAGTACGACGACATTTTCTTTCACTGGCTTCAAAACTAGATGTTGATGGTCGATGACTACGCCTATACCGGGTTGGATTTTTGAGGAGATCCGGATCTAGCACTTTCTGAGGATGCTCAGTGGGGAGACCTCGGTAATAAGTACACGCAATTTCTCTTTTTAAATGTTTTTGAATTTTTTATCATATTCAAATGTTTTTTGTTTTATATGTTTATCTGAAGACTAACACAAAATGTTGGTTGATAACAAAGATGTTGGACCGTATAGACCTCCTGGCACTTCTCCTATCTAGTGATGAGGAGAAGTAGCACCAGCAGCACCACAGTATTCCAAAGATTATCAGGTGGTGGAATAGAATTTAGAAGGCATGCCAACAAACATTCCATATATGAATCTGGAAGAGGTTCCATGACGCGATCAACGTCACACTGTAGGGGTATCAACTGGTATGGGTCGACTGCTCCATAGGGTTGCTAGGGCAGTCATGTGTTACCATGAATGTCATCCATGACATTATTTTGTAGAAGTTATAAGCTTCAAATTTTGATATTTTGGTCTTCGGAAATTTTTTTTGTAAAAAACAAACTCTTTTGATCGTTATATATATAGATGGCTTCTACCAGTTTATTTTATATTGTGTGAATTTTAATGTGTTTGATTCATAAATGGTTCAAATGTCTGTCCAATACATAATTAACCAATGCATATGTTAATGTATTAAGACATCTAGGAATATGTTGATATTCAATGTGATCAAAATATCGTTCCAAGAGACGAATTCGCAAATACACTCGTAACAAAGTAGGACTTCGAATAGAGTAGATATTACTTAGTTGTAGTACTACAAGCTGTGAGTCAAGTCACACAACCAAATGAAGGATTCCGAGTGAGATATCATCAACCAATAATTCAATAATGGCGCTATACCTTGTGATGTTGTTAGTTGCATAGCCAAGACATACACCTCGTAAAGATATAAGTTCGTTTGTTGGGGCATAGATTGCCCACGCAGCAGAAGCTAGGTTCTGAGTACTACGGCTAGCACCATCAGCGAAGCCAATGTAGGGTAGTGAAGACTCCAACATCTAGCAATCAAACACAACGTCACATAAGGGCAGAGACCAGATAACATCAAAATCAAACTAAAGTAACACACACAAAGTATGATACATAAAATACAAGTACTTGTGCACAAATGACTTATGCATAATACTTCTTCAAGTACAACCCATTCCTGGGTTCACTCAAAGGGATACCATCGTAATCGACCATATCATATTCTCCTTTTTCCAAAACTCAACGAATAATATAAGGACCTCGCCACATTGGTTCGAATTTCCCAGCTCCTAACGTATCTCGATCTTGTTCATAGAGAAGAACAAGATCACCTTCAAAGAAAACGTGAGGCTTGACATGTTTGTCATACTGTGTCTTGACACATTTCTTCTGGGCTTCTATTACTAGAGTGGCATCACGTCGAGTCTCATCTAATCGCATCAGATACAAAAGACATTCTTCTTCAGTAGAAGTATTGGGTAAGAGTTCGACAACTAGCTTCAGAGAAGGTATCTCACATTCTATAGGAAGAATGGCTTCCACACCATAGACTAATCGAAAGGGCGTAAACCCAGTAGCGGATTTGACAGATGTTCGATATGCCCACAATGAAAAAAACAACATCATGTGCCAGCTTGTTTTATGAATTCCTATCATCTGTCAAAGCATAGTTATAAAAACTTTGTTGATTTCTTCGACCTGGCCATTATCTTGCGGATAATAAGGTGTTGAGTTATCATGACGAAGACCCAACTTTTCCGTAAGTTCAGGAATCATAAAATTCCTAAAATGACTACCATGATCAGTAACGATAGCTTGGGGAACACCAAAATGAGCTATGCCATGGTTAAAAAGAAACAACGCTACAGTCTTTCCAGTATTATCGAATGTTGGCATCGCCTCAGCCCATTTTGTAAAGTAATCAACAACTACAATGATGTAACCATGCCCCCCGGCCAAGTGAGGGTGACATGTCATGAAATCAATGCCCCATTTCACAAAAGGACCAACTGAGACCACAGGATGAAGAGGAGCAGGATGTGACCGAATTTTCTGATTATAGGTCTGGCAGGCATGGCATTTCTGAACGACAGTAATGCAGTCATTTAACAAGGAAGGCAAAAAATATCCTGCGCGTAAGATCTTTTAGGCAGTAGCATACCCAGACATATGACCACCACATGCTCCAGAATGGCAGTCATTCAGATATTTCTCGGCTTCGTCAAAATTTAGACAATGTCGAAAAATAGAGTCAATACCCCGATGGTAAAGAGTATCCCCAAGAATAATGTATTGACGAGCTTGATAACGTATGCGACGTCGTTCATTACTAGACAAAGCAGGCCGAAAATTCTGGGTTTGGAGATATATAATGATATCTCCATACCAAAGATCGTCAGTGCTAATAAGGAAAAGTGATTCATCGGGTAATGAATCTACTGCTACATTTTCCGTGGCAGAGTGAGGAAAATCACATATCAACTCAGCGAAAACTAAGGATTTCTTAGACGTGGCACAATCGAATTCCAAGTCAAACTCTTGAAGTATGACAATCCATTTGGAGTATTTGCCCCCTAGCAATTGATGTGTCAAAATGTGTTGCATAGGGTTGCAATGAGAAATCATTGTAGTTTTCCTTGAGAGGATATAATTCTGAAAGTGTTGAACAGCTTGAACGGAAGCCAAGGCCAGTTTTTCAACATGTTGATACTTGATTTCAGTGGATGTGAGACTTTGACTCAAGTAATAAATAACATGTTCATTGTGCACATCATCCTCTTGGACGAGAACCATGCCAATGTATACTCTGAGGTAGCAAGATAAAGAAAATAATCACGACTATAATCAGGAGGAAAGAGAAGCGGAGCTCGCGTGAGGGACAACTTCAAAGACTCAAAAGCATTGTTAGCAATGGTATCCCAGACGAATTCAGAATCTTTCTTTAGTAGCCACGTAAAACCACGAGTAATCTCGGCGTAATTAGGTATGAAACAACGAAGAAAGTTTTCTTTCCCCTGCAAACTTTTCAACTGGCATAGTGTAGAAGGAGGAGGAAGATTAAGAATCACCTCAACCTTAAGAGGATCCAACCTGATCCCTTGACGTGAAACGATGAAAGCTAGAAGATGGCCGGATTCTATGCAAAAAACACATTTATGAGGATTTAAATGAATACGATAGAACCGACAATGAATAAAAATGGCTCGGAGATGAGTGGGGTGATTGACTCGGCGTAAAGAATGAGCTGGTAAATCGTCCAAATAGGGTTGAACGATATGCTTTATATCATGAAAAGCATAAGACGTAGCACGTTGAAACGTCGCACCGACGTTCTTAAGACTAAAGGGAAGCTTACTATAGGCAAAATTACCCCAAGGACAAATAAAAGAAGTTTTATGTTGGTCCTCAAGAGCGATGTTAATTTGATTATAGCCAGAGAAACCATCCATGAGAGAGAAGATTTCACTTCCGGCACAGTCATCAACAATCTGGTCAACGAAAGGAGTTGGAAAGTTGTCTTTTGGACAGGCTTTGTTAATATCCCTATAATCAACACATACATGAATACTATCACCTTTTTATCAATCGGTATAGGGTTGGAAACCCATTCTGTCAGAGCCATGGGATAAATAAATCCATCCTTGAGAAGTTTTTCAACCTCAAGTTTGATAGCCGCCGCTTTACGTGGGTGCACAGGATGGAGATGCTGTCGGACAGGTTTAGCTCTGGGGTATGTCTTTATCTCATGTACAACAATTGCAGGGTCGATACCTGGCATCTCTTCGTAGATCTAGGAGAAGACGTCACGAAATTATTTGAACAGAGATGTATAGGTGATGATTTCATCTGGAGAACACGAAGCTCCAATGTGAACATTTTCAACTATCCCAGGTTTAATAGATATGTCAATAGGAATCGTGGGAGAGATATTACTAAGGTTCCCTTCGGCAAACACATCATTTGAAGATCCGGGAATGGTCGATATGACAACAATGGTCGATGGAGTTGAAATCCGTTGATAGTTCTCAAGAGTGTGTTGTTCCAGAAAGAGTATGGAACGATGATGCCCATCGTCCCAGGGGGTGTCCTCCATAACGAACATGATCATCTCGTCAGTGGGAAAGACAACACGAAAAGGATCAGGAGACAACTCATCAATAGAGGGGGTAGAAGGTGTTGTCGATTGAATGGCGTGATAAGAAGATTCAACCGGACTTAACGGCATGACATCGCCGAAACGAGTGTGATCTCTAGGGTCAGGGACTATCCAAGGGTTGGAAGACACTAGAAGTTCATGAGGTACGGTGGAGATCATGTTGATAGAAGCAACTGACAGACGTGGAACATCGGGTGGTGGAATGGGGAAAGTACGCATTAACGAAGAGTTTTTTAAAAGACCTGCACCGACATTCTCATAACCCGGTGGGGTTTTAGCTATAAATGACACGTTGCCCGTACGATTATCGGAATTAAAGAAGGCAAGTTGGTCAATGGTAACAACCTTTCCTTGACAAGGAAAATGTACTACACGAAAAAGTGTTGACACAAAAGCATGCATGGAATCTATCCATCTACAACCAAGCAAAAGATTATAATCAAGGGGAGCATCAAAGACTTCCACTTCAACTTGGACTGTCTTACCTTCTAGAGTAACGGGCAATGATGGAAGAACATTGTAAGGCTTAAAACCAAAGCCATTGAAGGCTTTCAGAGTATTTTGTGATTCATTTAAAGGAGGAGAGCCAATGGCTTTCCAACAAGCAAAAGACATTACACATGTAGAGGCACCCTCATCGATAAAAGTTCAGAAAATGTTCTTGTCAGAGACAACAAATTGAATTTGAAACGCGAGTTGAGGTGGTAACCTTGGAATGTGATCTTCCAAGTCAAAGACTATTAAATTTGTATCAGTTGGATCAATTCCACCTATAGCTTTCAACAGAGCCCTCCATTGTGCAGGACAAGACTAAAGGACTTCAAGGGCTGACATCGTTGAAGGTGCCTGGGCCAGATCTTCCACAATGTTGTAGTTCTGGGCCGCATGGTCATGAGGATTGAAAGCCAATTTCCTAACGACACCTTTAGGGGGTGGTCACAGAATTGTATCAAGGCTCGATCGTTCTAGATGAAGAGGACTGTTTGTAGGTGGAGTCATTGGAGAGGATTGTACCAAAGAAGGAGGTAAATCGTCAACCTTCTCCTTAGATGGAGAATAATATTTGGCTCTAGTTGTGATTGCAACTTTATTCTGCTTAGAATCACCATTACACATAAAAACATATGATGTCGTAGAAGTAGATGGTTGGTCATGGATGACCAACTGAGCATGTTGTTGAGACGGGAAGGGTTGGGACAAGACTGTCGGTGTAGATGGTTTTGGTGTTCCTTGAAGGAACTTAGTAACCTCAACATGTCAAGGAAAATCCTTTGTGTAGTGATCGTCACCACAGATAAGGCAAGGGTATCGTGGTTTGTGCTTATCCCGATCTTCAACAGGAGGAGTTTTAGTTTGGTCTGTTTGATTATTATTTTTTCTCTCCTTATTCTTGCCTCTACCCTTTTTAGATTTATTTTTACCGGTCGGGGTAGATTGAACGACGTTTACCTCGAATGTTTTACTGGTGGAAGTGGTAGGAGACGGATCATTTTGAACATTAGAAGAAGTAGACTTAGGGATTGTATTTGAAACAGAATGTGAATGGGTTTGGGCAGTACCAATCACACCATCAGCTGCATGAGAGGCAACTGGAGTAGTTGAAGTGTTGGAAGTACCAGGATGAGGTAATTCAGGTAGAAAATCATAAAGTGTTCCCGTTTGCGAATAAACAAGATCAAGATATTGAGCACGACTGATAGCCTGATCCTCCGTAACAGCACCACCCATGGCAATGTCTTTACCAATTTCGTTCACAAAGGATTTTGTAAACCATTCTACCAGTAACTGATCAGGGAGTTCAAGTTTAATGAGATGTCATCTCCTTCTCCACTCATGGATATGATCCAAGATATGAGTGCCTTTAGTCTATTTGAAGGAAATCAAAATCTTAGTCCCAGTATCATAACAGATTGGTAACTGGTAATGTGTAAGGAAATCCATAGAGAGGGTGTTGAAATCAGAGAAGAAACCTCGTGGCAATTCAATATACCACTTCGCAGCAGAACCTGTAAGGGTTCATTGAAAAATATGTAGACGAATAGAATCATCCATCAATGAGTTGGATGAACACCATAGATGAAAAGTCATAACGTGATTGTTTGGGTCCTCTCCCACTTTTCCATCGAATTTAGGAATGTCCGATGGAAGCTTGGCGGGAATAGCAAGCCATTAGGGAGAGTGACGAATAGGATCATTTAGAATCCTAGACAAATCTAGAAAATCCAAAGTAGCAAGAAAAGGTAACTACCGATTCACCTGCGGGTACTGGTGACTCTGGGGTGGAAGCCCTGTTGGCGAACCAGTAGGCCCGTACGCAGTTTTCCAATAGTGGGAAGACCCCAGCTTATTCGATGGTGGCTAGAGAGGATACTAGTTCCAAGGATTGTAACCTTGAGTTTGAGTAGGGACCTGAGGTTGAGCATGTTGTCCTTGACACCAAATAGGATTAGGTATACCTAGATATGGTTGTCCTATAGTAGGGACAGGCTATTTCCCCCCAGTCATTTGAGGAAGATTTTGTAACATCTGATTCCAATACTGGGCCAAAGAAGAAGGTATATTTTCTCCAAAAGGTGGGGTTGGTCCCCCTATCGTAGGTGGAGTTCCAACCGGAAGTTTTTTGCCAATCATAGGTTGTGTAGTAATTGTATTGTGTCCAGTAAAAGGAAGAGGAATTGTACCACCTTGTCCACCAATGGGAATCTACAAGTTTGATGCAATGGTCGGTATAGTGCCACTAGGATTAGGATTGCCAAAAGGAAATTGAGAGAGTTTAGGAATAAAATTAGGAATAGGGTGCCCATGAAAAGAAGGACCACCCGGAGTACGAGAAGGAGTTTGCGGAGGTGTTGGATTCGAAGCATTCAACAAATCATTCAATGCATGGTAGCCAGGTGGTAGTGTCAGAGTAACATGGGGCATTCGCTAGGTGTTTATAGGAGGAAGACCAGCTGTAGTGAATCCAGTTGGGACATTCGTAGTAATCACGAGATGGGCCATCTCGATAGGGAGAGTAAAGTGATAAGTGGTATTCACTGGCACAGTCTCTATCTCAGAAAACACTGAAGGGTTGATTTCGGAGACGACAGGCAACTCAGGACTAAAGAGGGGCCTATGGATGTCTGCTGACCAAAAAGGATCTTGGCCTTCTACACCAGGAAAGGGCCCAACGGGTGATCCAGAAGAGGTAACAACTACGTCTCCAAAAGAATTTAATCACACAAAAGTTCATTCACCACGGAAAATTCGATAGTCCTCTCTAGTNGAGGTGTGGGAACAATTGCAGCTTCACCGTGCTGAGGAGAGTCTTCAAGCGTAGCTATAGGCAAGGGTTGTGACTCGTCCAGATGCTCTAGAGATAAACACTGCATTCTATGTGAGCGACATGGGGGAGCTATTGTAAACAAATGACAATCTCCGCAAAAAAAATTCCTATGGTCAACTTCGAGAAACAAACAACATGCACTAGTAAACAAAATCTAGGAAGCAATCACCAAGCAAACAAGACCTTCTAATTTTGAAGCCACTTGTTGGTGATGAAATCCAACGTCGCAGCAACGAGATGAGAAGGGGCGGGGCTAGGGTGGAAAATTTATGCTGACGACCTTCTTAACAGACTTACACCCTGGTGAAAGCTCCCACACATAATCATGGGTATACCCTCCAAGGAGCCCGAGTGAGTTTGGTCAACATCAATTCCAGGTACCGTGAAGACTTTCCCCTCCACAGTCACCTTGGGTAAGAACCTAGAGAGATAGGCCACTAAGGTCACCACAAACAACATTAAA
The DNA here is from genome assembly GCA_032191745.1 of Picea mariana. Lineage (NCBI taxonomy): Eukaryota > Viridiplantae > Streptophyta > Pinopsida > Pinales > Pinaceae > Picea > Picea mariana. The sequence goes on along the minus strand of JASDQU010291195.1, from coordinate 4,618 downwards.
GCCTAGGGGAATAGTCGACAGTCCGATCCACACGCAAGGGCAGGGTATCTAGCCCGAAATCAACTCAAAAGGCTTCCACTCATCATTGTGGGTATACCTACAAGTGATCCCTGTAATACGTGCAATGTCTACACTGATGTCAACAAAACAGGGTGAGTAACTCTGCCAACACCAATGCGACCTAGTGCTTGACCCTTGTGTGAGAAGGGCTTCCCAGGACAGTATATTGCAAATGGAATTTAACACTCCCTAACTCAAGATGCTATTGTATGTTTTGAGCTTTTGGAGAGTGTATCTCTCTTCCTACTCCAAACCACTAGCTTAGCTAAATGTTGGTGTAAAAGATCCCTAGAAAAGAGTTACTAGATAAATTTTATGATTACACAATGTTCTTAGGAGCTGTTGTTTACTCAAAGGTAACATAAATGAAGCTTATGTTGTATGACTCTGACCCAAACAATGCAAGAATGAGAATGAAAAATAACACTTTCCGTTCAATGAAGCCTATGTATGGGAGAGAGAGAATATTTTCCAGATCAACCCTATACTACAATGCAAAATTTCCTGTCAAATGCCATCACTAACAATCACTTATCAAATGACAATGCTCTATATGTCTTTTTCAAATACTTCAACAATCTCTAAAATTTGATTTTTCAATGTTTCCTAAAAAACAAAAACAATTTTTTGAAAGAAAAAATTGTTGTTCACTTTCCAAAAAGAACCCTCACCATACCAATGAGAGAGAATAAAATCAAATCATAAAGAATCAAGCAATAACAACCCAATCAACTCTTTCAATGAAAGCAAAAATAAAGAGCAAGCCAATTAGTCTTCTCAATGCAAATGAAAATGTTCTATCAAACCCATAAGCAAATGAGAAAAAACCAAGTACTCAAATTTCAACCAATCACTGGTTCTCAACTAATCAAACACACTTAGAATCTGAAGTCAGAGAGAATGGTTTTGCCAAGAAGAATCAAGAAACGAAAGTCAAGACACAAAGGACAAGAAAAACCTTGAAACCCTAAAACTGTGCACGTATGCAAACTAAAGAAAGAAATATATCAATCAATGGTCCAAGAAACTTATAAGAGGTAATTCAACTGATCTGAGCAGTTAGAAAGACCAAAACTCCATTTCAAAATTTTGAAAAACCATGTTCGTAGGCAAGCAATATTACACAGTGCGAGAATCTATGATTCTCGCAGGTGACCTTTTAGCAAGGTGCGAGAACCTCGCACTGAAACCTATGGGCAGGGTGCGAACCTTACCAGTTCTCGTAGGCTGCAATGAAGTGTAGTGCGAGAATTCCTGAACATACTCAAAAATTTGAAAAATGAAGTAAAATTCCAAAAATTTTCTAGACTCAGAAGGTCTATCAGGATATCCTGAAGACTCAGAGACTGATAGGCCAGGAGAAAAATGAAACTAGAGAAAATGGCCACAGAAAAATGAAAAAGGCCACAAATAAAAAGGGATGTTCCCCAGTGGAGTTGCCAATTTTTTTATTGGATAAATCTGTAAGTGCGGACACAAACTGATCTCCCTAGATCCACCTGGATCTAGAACAAAGCAAGACAAAATAATACTCTTTCCCTAGATTTCGACTATTGAATGAACTAGGAGGCAATAATCATGAACATACCTTATGATCGCTTCCTTTGGTATTTGTTGTTCCAGCTTCGCTCCAATTCTCTTGTACAGTCAAGACCATGACAACTCAAACCAATCAGAGTAAAAACAACTCAATATATTCAACAGTCAATCTATGTATATGATCAAGGAATTATACAATAAAGTAGACTTAGCTTTATGGGAAAGGGACATATTATTGTATCATATTGATGGAAAGCAAAGATTACAACTTGAGCCTTGATGTTGCAAACCTCCTTTCAATGGCCCTTGGCTCTGACACGCACACTTTCTCACTTTCATGAAGAAGATCAACCACTTTTGATAAACTTGCTGGAGTTCTTAGTTGCTGTAGCTTCAATCCTTCACACAGTCTTTCACTAATTCTCCAATAAATATCTTGCATGTTTTATTCTAGCCTTTTCCATGAGAATCCCCTCAATATATAGGAGAGAATGAATTAGTTACTTAGATAAGAATGATCCCAAAATATCAGGAAATCCAGTAATTAGATAACCATTCGAATGCCATCTCATCCTTCTAGAATATTCCCTTTTAGAAGCTTCAAGAATTCATCTTTTTCTCTTCTTTAGAAATAGTTCTCACCCTAGTAGTTAGACACAGTGCGAACTTATCGCACCCTGGCTTAAGGAAGCCTGCGAGAATCATGCATTCTCACAGGCAAATGTATTAGCAGCCTGCGAACCTTCCTTAAAAATGTGATTTCTGGAAAGAGATGAAAGTAACTTTTCTCAGGAGAAAGTTCTAATGAAGAGCCTGACTACACCATTATCAATACATCATCATGATGACCAAAATCATGGGTAACATTGGCGTAAGAAATGGGTCATGGCCTGGATCCCATCCAAGAGGTGGGTGCCTCAAGGTGGGACGCATAGAACAATCAGACCTCGGCCTTCAACCCTTCACGGGTATCTCCCTGCCTTACGGTGTTAGGAACACTTGACTTGGAGGATTTACAGTTCCCTATTTGACAACTTTTATTGTTTTGACAATGTGAGAACTAGATAATGGGGAGTTATTTGGATGCCTATCCCCAAAATTGTACCTAGAATAAAAAAAATATTTTGGCACCTCTTGTGGAGGAATACTTAGAGAGCTTTTTAGAAAAAATTTAGATGTGTTTGTTTGAGAGATTGGGGGTGTTAGCCAATCTCATTGAATTTAAATGGGAGTGGATAGTTTCGTCAAGAAAAGTGTGAGGTGTTTCAGAATCCCTTTGGAGGAAACTTACTTTGAACTCCACGTTTTGAGATGAAAACTATGTGGGTGGTAAGTGACTTTTGTGTGTGAATGAGTGAATGTGTGTCAATGTTTTAATGAATTAGGTGTCACCTTGTTGCATGTGGACTTCGCTTGGTCCTTAAAAGTGTTGATTACCTAATTAAATAAATGCCTTTGGTACAACCTTGGGTAATTCAAAAAGTCCCTAGGAAGCTAGCATGTGGACATGTGGGTCCTTTACTATTCCTTTAACTCTCTATTGTGATTTAATCTAAGAAAGCTTTGAAACTATCCTAGATAAGTAAGACCCACCATAACATGAGAAAGTGTTGGCGTCGAATGTTATGGGGGTCAACGACATCAGGGAGCAATGGTGTTTCCCCCCTGTGCCATCTGAGATCTCTCATTAAATGGGAAATGAGAATCAAGATACTGTCGCCCTTTTGGAAAAGTGTGTTGATGTCGACAAAAGGAGGACGCGACTCCCAGAAGCAAGGGGCTTCATGGAATCTACTATGGTGAAGATGTGGCTGAGGTACATGAACGAAATCAAGAAGTGGGAAGACTCAAGACTGCCCTTGGTTGGAGGGTGTATAGTAGAAGGCGTGGCCGCAACCGTGTGACGGGATCGAGTGTCAGGGGGACGACAAGATCAGAGATAAGTTGTGCCAGAGGCAGGACAAGGTGAACAGATTCAGAGGATGAAGGTAAGTGACCTGGGTAGTGCTCTGAAGATATAGATGATGCCGACGAGGGGTGAATGGGAAGTAATGCTCCAACTGAGGGTGACATGGGTTGCGTGTGGCCAAAAGGAAAGTAGGTTGCCAGCAGTGACGACAACAACAAAGACTGGTGATGAAAGGTGTTTGTACAAGAAAGAATGAATAAATGTGGGAAAGATGTACAAAATACAGAAACGGGTGCCCCAGTGTGGAATGAATGCCCCAGTGAGGGCAGAAATGTCGGGAAAACTGATGAAGGGTGGGGGCCCCATTGGCAAGTTTCTGTATGAGGTAGGTGGAATGAAGATAGGTTCGCAGGTGGGAAAACTGATGGTGGATGAAATGGAGGGTTCATGATCCTGCGGAGGTGCAGTTAAAACGAACGGAAGAAGAAAGCGGTGATCTGGGAGTCCATGTGGGAAAGCCAGCAAAATGAGAAGAAGGAGTATGTGGTTGATCTTCAACATGATAACAGATTAATGAGAATCCCATCCCTGAAGGGAAAGAACAACATGAGTGTCATAAGTGCAAAAAGGTGCTATGAATGGGACAACTCATGTGGGTGAGAGTGCTACCAGATGTAATGACCCTTTTCTTATTACTGTGAATAATTTCATAAATAATCCGAAACACTAGCTAAATTATAATTAATTATGATACAACCTTAAATTGATTACAAGTTATTAATTAATTATTTTGATTATACTTAGCTGAAGTATGATTAACTCCTTGATTAGGGGTTAATGAATGAGTAATTATTAAATGATACATTAAATGATTAATTATTAAATTAATGATTAGTGATTAATTGAGTATTAATTAAAGTAATTGATTAATTATGTATTAAATTGGGGAAAAATAAAATATGAGTTTAAATGGGTTACGTATCCCATAAGGGGTAACGTAACCCATACGTAAAATGAGCATTAAGTAAAGGATAAGACCATTAAAGAGAAATAAATGTATGGATAAGGTGGTTGGTGGGGAGATGCGAGGGTGGTGAAGGAGGCATAAGG
>JASDQU010291191.1:3186-13875 GCA_032191745.1 Picea mariana | reverse complement strand
CCATTACTTTTTGCAACTCTGCCATAGAGGTGTTGTTGTCCACTACCATCATTTTTATGAATGAGGGTTTGAATGAGGACAAACTGACACCAATTGAAAGAACTTGTCATGTTGAAGAAGTTGTCGCCCTATGTGAAGGATGTGTTTCAACACTGTGCGCCTGATTGGGATAGGGAATCCCTCATGAAGGAATTTGATTGTGTTCAGGTCCGACGTGATATTAACCCTGCGGATGCTTACATGATGATGCAAATTCATTGCGATGGGGTTTTTGTGGATTCTTCTGTCTAAGGTATGTTATTTATAGATCATCTCACCATTTTCACAATAGCTATTTTTCTAGAATGATTCTGTCCGTGAAACCTGGAGGCCGTTAAGGAAACATATCCAAGTAGTTGTGATAAAAATTTCAGCTTGTGGGTCTTTGTATTTGTGGAATTACACTCCATGGAAAATAGGGTTTGTAGCCAGTCCTAAAACTAGTATAAAAAAGGTGTTTCGGGTAAAAACGTCATAACTTCTTCATAAAAGATCCAAATTCATTAAGACCAAATGTATTGGTTAGAGTATAGTCTATAGTATTCTTTGTACCATTTTCAAATACACACAACAAATATTCTGTGTGAGGAATTCTCTACAAGTTCTCTCTCTAGAATAAGCCATAATTCAACAATGTATGCCATTTTTTATATAAATCCTTTTCTGAGAGGTTCCAAGTAGTGAAATCTGCAGGAATTGCATAAAAGACACTAAAGAACATTGTGTACTATTTTCATATCTGTATTCATTACAGGTACATAGTTATGATTATTTCAAGTTAGGGTTGTTGACTAATCCAAAATTAGTCATGTGAGACTAAAGTAAAGTTTGATGAAAATGCTAGTCTCTTGTTTTTAAAGTTAAGGAAGGTTTGTAGGTATGTGATCATATACACTAGGTCTATTATAGAGTTACAAATCAGATTTGGATGATAAAATTGATGAGGTCATTTGGTTGAGGTACATGTCAGGTACATGGTTGAGACAAGTAGTTGATGAGTTGGCACATACATGAGGTGTATAGTTGATGATTTTGGTGCATCTAGATGAATCATAGTTTATGTGTATTTGATGCATGATTGGTACATATTTAGTGCATGGTTTATGCACTCGTTGATGGTACAATTTGAGGTACAGGTTGGTGCATGGTTGATGCACTTGTTTATGGTACAGGTTGATTACAAATTCTTTGGTATAGGTTGTTATAGGTTGTTTGGTGCAGTTTGATTGGTATTGGTTGTTACAGGTTGTTTGGTGCAGGTTGATCGATACATGTTTACAATAGTATATCTCATAGTGATAGTGTGATCATGGTTCCATAATTCTAATTCTATGACATGGCAGTTGGATGGGGAAAGGACAAGTGGTTGTAGCTACCTTCCAGTTGTAGCCAATGAACATAGAGGGTTCTAGACTCCTTTTGGTTGTAACTAGAGAGTTGAGGAGTTGAAGATTCCCTTAGGTTTTAGCCTAAGAAACTATGGGGTTGGAGCCTCGTTCTAGTTGCTACTAGAAAACAAAGGAATTTTTTGCTTCCAATGAATGTAGTTATTAAAGACATATAATAAACAACATTCTGTGGTTTTCTCCCGCTTTGGGTTTCCAGGTAAAAACACTAGTGTACTGTGTATGTGTATGATTTCTCATTTGTTCATTGTTTATTTACTTTGAAACTATTGGATGATAATGATACATTGATATAACACTTGCATTTTATGGTTAAAAAGGATTAAATTACTCTATTATTGATTCATCCCCCTCTTAGTAATCCAACACCCATCCTCTCAGAACTCTGGTAACCTAATATTTGGATATTTTCCTACCATTGTAAATTTGTTGAATTACCACCTTCACATGGTGTAGATACTTGACTGCTACTTGTTGAAATTATACTTTTTCTTGAGTTTCCACTACACTCACGTTTTGTAAAAATTCTTCTACCACTAATCACTTGCTGGTTAACCGGTTTTTCTTCTTCAGATGTCTTAGTCACACATGGGGATATGGGTTCCACACTGATTTGGATCTAGAATGGAGAGAATTATTCTTTTTCAGACCCATGACATCTGTTTTTCCTCTCATATGTGGCATGCAAAATATCCTCAATCTTCCCTGTGGCGCAAAGATCCTTTACCTCTTCCTCATCCCTGTCCAATCCCTCTCGCTCAGCTATTGCCCTCTTCTTGGCATTGATCATATATTGGTAGGGTCATCCACTGCACATCACACCTACACTCCTTATGATTTCTCTAGTTTGTTCATCATCCATCATGATGGGGTCCATTTCTTCTTTCTTCTTGATACTCTCCAAAGCCTTATCCATTTGTCATATCTTCCTTAGTGCTTCCCCCAACTCCCCCATGTGTGCAGAGTGATATAGTTGTCTGATTCCATTGTCATCACACATTATCTTGTAATAAGATCTTGATATATGTGTAAAGAGACCTAATGTACCTCCCTCTCGGTCCCTTTAAGAAATCATTCTCCGCAACAGTATATGACTTCATTGTATCTACTACAAAATCAGTGATAAACCCCACAATAATGTTATCTAACCATAAATCCACTACGCGTGTGAATTTGTTATTATCCCTTTCTAATCACGCAATATTTTCAGTAGTCCAATCTATTGGCCTGATCCGATTAGTCAGATGTGTATCTTTAAACCTCAATATCCACTCCTATAATGACTCTGGAAAATAACAGAAATGTGCTTCATGCAAATCGGTAAACACATACCTCTTCTTCTTCTTCACCAAACCCCTTCCTGGTTTTCCTTCTGAGTTTCGTCTGACAACAGAACCATTTTTTGGATGTTTGGGCTGACTCAGGTTCTACCTTAGTTCTCCAACRAAACCCTTTTCACCATCAACCCTTCTGGTAAACCAGAAGGCTACACCGCACACAGAGTGCACACTACAGTCTCACCTGAGATAGTTTATGGGTGACTGCGGGATGCAGGTGTCTATATTCATGGAAGGTATTGTGGTTGTTCCTMTTAATTATATTTCTACGTTAACATGCATTCTATTATACCATTCATTATATATACTATTTCATTCATTCCTAATATTCATTTTTGCACACATATTCTAKTGCACTCTGTAATTAAAACCATTCATCTAACCATTCAACCATAAGTGTAGAAATAACAAAGACATTTAGAAACATTGTAACATATGGTTTTACCATGGTTCACCCCCCTTTGGGTTTACGTCCACAAAGATATTCTTTTTATTTCTTCTTCTTCATCAAAATAGAATTGTGTGGATTACATCATGTGAATAGTGACGTGTAGTGAGGTGGGACCAGCATCGCACCAAGCTCCATAGCTTGTGACCTGAGCCTTAGTAACATCAACTCCATCTGAGCTCCATAGCTCTCACCAAAATACAGACTCAAACCTAAAAATGGACTCCAAAATATACTAAATATATGATAATACTTTCAATTCCAGATACCTCATTCTACTTATACCTCTTCTATTTATACTACAAAATTGGGTTAAAATCCTTAAAATATTATTCAAAAAACCTAACCCTAACATGGTTAGGTTTGTCCACATGTGCACCATATTTCCACATATCATGTTGCGTACTACTTCCTTTTTGCATTTTTCACACTGATCTTTCTTCATTTTTAGCATGTGTTGTTCCCTTTGGCCCACTCTTCCTCGGTTTTTGCACTTACTCCCAAAAATTCCTGCTCCAACATTAAGCATGGAGGGAAACATTGTGCGTTGAACACTATGTCGCTGCCTCCTCCACCACTTCCTTTTCCACCAACACTCTCTCCTCACCTCCACCTCCACTTCCTCCTTCACCTCCTTCACCTCCTTTTCTTTCTCCTCCTCCTTTTCCACCCACACTTCCTATTGATATATGCCGACGATTTTCCAAACTTTTTGTGGATTGTAGCAGATTTAGTGGCTCTTTTAAATCAATTTGTTGTTGAAACAAATCAACCAATTTTTGGATCTACATTAGTGTAATCTAGTTTATAAATAGTGAAGAGAAGCTATAAATCCATGTATGCCCATAGAGTCTTGTGAGATTGAGTGTGAGTGATAATCTTGGTTTGGCATATGTAATATCTCCCTTGAATGATAAATAAACTAAATATCATTGTCCTGAGGACATTTCCATGTAGAGGGTTTTACCACGTAAAATCGACGTATTAATTTKTGTGATTGCATTGCTCTCATCTTGTTCAATATTTTCAATTAAAAATACTTGTTACTTATTCTTTCATTTCTCAACAAGTGTTATCAGAGCAAGTGCAGAAGGTGAGACAAGTGAGTGGAGAAAATATTCATGAGTTCAAGAACCTTTGGGGTGAGATTTGGMATGTGAAGTAGAGTTCCTATTGATTTTGAGCATGGAAATCCAAATATGAGTGCGAGAAGATGAATTATTTGCACAAGGGGTATTTTTTCTTACAGAGACGCTCCCTAAGGAGTGTTGGAGGAGCGTCCCCTCTCCCAAACACAAGAAACTACATTTTTATGAACCCATATGGACCTGATGTCAAGTTTGTGGAGCGTCTTTGGAGGGACACTCCTTGTCAATGGAGCCAGAGAATCCTAGACACACCCTGCATCACTGTGGGGGAGCATCCTCCAATTAACACACAAATTACAAGGTACAAATGTAGTTTTTTCATTTTTGTTGCATAACACACAAGTTATGAAGAGTCAAAGAATCACTTTTATGGAATTAAATGAAGTGAAGATATAATTTTATAAAGGATTTGTCTTTTATAAATTATATGAGTTGGGCATGTACATATTATAAGTGGACATTTGTTTTATAAAAAAAAGGGTGGGGGGATTCAAGCTATATATATTAAATATTTTTATGCCTTGAATCTTATTTAATAGTCTCACTTTGAATTAAAATATTATACCTCCATATTTTAAAGAAGATTTGGTTTATAAGTAGTATAGTAGGCGATTTGTGCTAATGGTTAAGGTTCAAAGTTAAAAGTTTGAAGTGTAAAAGTTCAATGAAAAAAGAAATTTTGATCTTTGTAAGCTCAAGATGCGGGATTTGCTGGTGCAACAAGGGTTGCAAAAGGCATTCACAGCCAGGACAAAGAAACCAACAACCATGGTGAACAAGGAATGGGAAGATTTGGACTCAACAACATCAAGTACCATTCATCTATGTTTGGAATATGAAGTTCTGTATAATATTGTAGGAGAGGATATAGCAACATGCTTATGGAGTAAGATGGAAATTATGTATATGATGAATTCCTTGACGAGCAAAATTTACTTGAAGATGTGGTTTTATAGTTTACGGATGAAAGAAGGTACAAAAATTGCTGACCATTTAAATACCTTTAATACCCTTATAGTTCAATTGGCTAGTATGGAAGTAAAACTTGAAGGCTAAGATAAAGTAGTTACACTATTGTGTTCATTGCCTAATTCTTGGGATAATTTAATCACCTCTATTAGATTCATCTCAACATATGTCCTAGATTATGCTTCTGTTGTGGGAGCTTTATTGGCTAAGGAGATGAGGATAAAATCTAGTCAAGAAACCTCAACTTCAGAGTTGATGGTGGTCAGAGGTCAACCCAAAGAAAAAGAGAAGAATCAGAGAAACTCTTCACATTATAATTCAAGAGACAGGAAGGGTAGAGAAAAATGTTGTTACTATGGAAAATCAAGGCATCTCAAGAAAGACTGGTGGAAAACAAAATAATATGAGAACAACTCTATAGAGAAAGAAAATTTGACTGTGACAACAAATTCAGGTATCACTAATGAAGTTTTATCAGTTTCTAGTAGCTTACAATATCATGGATAATGGAAGCTATATTCGGGTGCCTCCCACCACATGTGCTCACATAGAAATTGGTTCATTTCTTACCAATCCCTTCATGAGGGTGTTTTATTTATTGGAAATGGTATTCCTTGTAAAATTGTTGGGGCTAGCATCATTAGAATCAAGATGTTTGATGGTATTGCTAGAGAGATAATGGATGTATGATTTGTACATGAACATAAGATAAATTTGATTTCATTAGGGGTTTTGGATTCTGATGGATATAAGTATACAAGTCAAGGTGGAGCACTCAAAGTGTCGAAAGGCAATTTAGTAGAAATGAAAGAAACAAAGATTGATAATCTTTATAAGTTGGAAGGTAGTATTGAAATGGCATTTGAGGTGACAGATGTATATTCTTGTTTATGGAAGAAGCAATAAGTTCATRTGAGAAAGAAAGGGTTGCAGAACTGTAATTTTCTTCCACACTTAGAATCTTTGTTCTTGAATTTATGCTTATTTTATATCTCTTCTAGTTATGATGATGGAGAAAAGGGATGTACAGTGCGKGATCCTACTTCCCMCAAAATTGTCATTAATAGAGATATAGTGTTTCTATAACAACTAGAAGGGTTTGTTCAAAATCATAGAGGAAGATTTGTTTGCAATATTGAGGATTCATTGTATGGCCTAAAGGTACCCAGGAAACTATACAAGAGGCCTAAATCCTTCACGGTGAGCCAATTTKTTTCAAGGGGTAAGTATGACTATACTGTTAATAGTACATTCACTATCCTGATGTTATATGTTGATGATATGCTCGTTGTAATYTGAAGCATGGTTGAGATCAGTGAGATGAAGGCTCAGTGTGACATGACATTTCARATGAAGGATCAAGGAGTAYAAAAACAAATTTTGAGCACATAAGTACACAAAGACGATATACATGGTAAATTATGGTTATCACAACAAAAACTGATATGGATGAAGTTCAATATGAACATTGTGAAACCTGTTAATATCCTTGTTGCTTTCCATTATAAGTTTTCTTCAAGTTTAGGTCTTGTTTATAGGGAATAAAATGTTGTGTCTCGTATACCATGTGTCATTACAGTATGAGGTCTGTTGTATGTGATGAAATCATTAAGACTAGATATTTCACATTTATTTGATGTTGTCAGACAGATGGAAAATTTAGGTGAAATAGTGAAATGGGTGCTTCAGAGTTTTAGAGGAACAAGTGTCACCTATAATGGTTCCAATGGTTTATTCTGTGGTAATTGTAATTAAAATTTTCCAGGTATGTTGGATAAAAGGAGATTTACCTCAGAATATGTCTCACGGCATCATTTTGGAAGACATGTTAGAGGTGGAGTGATCCCTAAGAAAATCCAAACTCAAGCAAATCATACAGATGTGTTCAGGAAGCCAATGTTATTAGAGAAACTGCAGTGGTGTATGGCTTCTCTTGGCTTGCAACACAAGTTATGAATAAACTAGATATGATATTCAGGTAAATTGTTGTCAAGGTGGAGATTGTTGAGATATGCCAATGAATTTCCAAAACAATTGTGGATTGTAGCAAATTTAGTGTTTCCTTTAAATCAGTTTGTTGTTGAAACAAAATACCCAATTTTTGGATCTACATTAATGTAATCAATTTTATAGAATGTGAAGAGCTTATATAAATCCATGTATGCCCATAGAGGCTTGTGAAGTTTAGTGTGAGTGATAATATTGGTTTGGATAATATAATATCTCCCTTGAATGATAAATAAATCGAATCCTCCTTTTAGAGTTCCACCTTCTCCCCTTTACCACCTCCACCTCCTCCTTTTCTAGTTCCACCTTCTCATTTTCCAACACCTCCTTTTTCACCTCCACCTCCTCCTCCTCATGCCTGGGACAGGGGATCGAAGGAGAGAAATTGAGCGCACCTAAATTTCTTTCTCAGCAAGTTGACACGCAAACAAGATCCACGTCTTCGATCAGAGTCAGCGTGTTATCCTTCATATTGATTGTTAGGGAATCAATTCATGTAGTCACCCAAACATTCAAAAACACCAACACCAAAAACAAATTAAATCCCAAGAACCCGATCTTTGTAACAGAATGCAAGGTGAACTTGCATCTATAACAACTATTCATGTGTAACTGCACTTGGAAATAATGGAGCAAGAGTCAGCTGTAATCGTCAGTTGTAAGTGTCATTCGTAAGCGACAGTTGCAAGAGTCAGTTGTGTAGTTGAAATATACTTCACTTAATGTAGATTCTAATTTTTTTTGGTTTGATGTAGCCGACTAAGTAGAGTCATTTCCTATATAATGATGTAATCAGTCTTCATTCAATAATATAGATTGTGAGCATAGTCTCACCCATGTGTTGTTTCTACTAATCTTAGATTGGTATCAGAGCAAGGTTGTAGATTTAGATCTGTGAGGCGAGATCCGATCTCGAATTGATTTGGGAAATTCATTGGTTCCCCCCTATATAGTGTTAGAGATTGTCGACTCTCTCACACTTATACAATTCATTTTTTTTTACCCCTCGCGCTCCCATTGTGTACCATTAAGGGCATTGGAACACTCGCACTCCCTCCTCCACTCTCCAGGAGCACTGAACATTGTGACTAGCACTCACCCTACTATTCTCCAGGTGTGCTAGCACTCCCCTCTAACTCTTCAAGGAGTGTCACTCATATTTTTGTTGAGTGAGCATTTAAAATAGATGCTACAATTTGCATGAGTTTTGGAGCATTGTATAAGAGTTTATACAATAACTATGTAAGATTTTGGTGTTGTATGAGAAATCGTGAGTGTGAGTTTTTATATGAGAGTTTTTATATGGGAGTTTTTATATAAGAGTTTGGTGTTGTATGAGAAATTGTGGTTGTGAGTTTTTATATGAGAGTTTTTATATGGCAGTTTTTATATAAGAGGTTTTTTTTATATATGAGCTTTATTTTTTATATGTAAGGCTTTGAAGTGTGAGGAAGGGATTATTCTTATGCATATGAGGATGCATGTTTAAAGGTCGATGTATGTATTAAAAAAAAAAGGGTTTCTTTTAAAGTTAAGGTTTCTTTTGAGGATGAGTCTATGGTATGCATGTATTGGTGTTAAGGTTTCCTTTTAAATTATTTATTTATTTATTTTAAGACAACTAAGAGCCAAGGTAGAGATGGATTGGTGGATCCGAAAGGAAGAGTGACGGACTGCTCAACACTTGACGCAAGTTTCATATTCTTGGTGATTCATTGCCTTCAGGATTGAAGTGTGTTTGGTGATACAAGAATCCATTGTCTGATTGGATGAGAAGACACTTGCAAAGATGGTGAATCCTCTAGCGAAGACCTACCTCAACAAATCCAACAAATTAGATGGATCGAATTTCATTAACTGGAAATTCAAGATGCAGACGCTCATGGAAGTCTATGGTGTCTAGAACATTGCCAGGGGAACTGAATTGAAACCTGATGCAGCTGCAGGTGTGACAACAGCATAGATCTAATATTGGGAGATGCGTGAAAACAAGGAAAAGGTATTGTTGTGCATGTCTGTTAAAGATAGCATAATTCCACATATTAGAGAAGGTACAACTTATGTTGAAACCTGGACAACGCTTAAAGCAGTGTATGAAACTAGCAACACAAATTTCATTTTGTTCCTGAAAATTAAATTGCTGGGCATTAAGATGGATATAAATGAATCTGTTAGTTCATTTTTGTGTTGTAATAAAGAGGTGAAAGAGAAGCTATTAAATATAGGGGAAACTATTTCCAACACTGATCTGGTCACTATTACCTTAAATGGTATGCTAGAAGATTATTATATGTTCATAACAGGCTCTCAGCAAGGGAGAAACCTCCTACGTCTGAAGAACTGACAGGCATTTTTCTACAAGAGGAAGAGAGGTGCAGGAATCTGAAACCTCAGAATAAAGATTTGGCACTGTGGTCAAATAAGAGATCTACGAGAGGGATATCGAGAGAAAGAGGTAGAGGAGGCAGTTCATGGCAGAGAGACAGTTCATTGTAGAGAAGACAATCTCCAAGGTTGAATCAAGTTATGCAACCTAACAGGACTGAGTCAAAGATTTATTTTTATTGTGGTCGACCTAGACATATTGTTAAATACTGTCATAAAAAGAAGAGTGATGAGGCTAGGAATAAACCTAGAACACATTCAGGTCATTATGAAAAAAAATCTTCAAATCATGATCTCAGATTGTTTATTGCTAGTGATGATATTGATGAACCCACGAATTTTAATTCATGGGATCTTAGGTTGTTTGTGTATAATGTTGCTTTATCTGTTGAAACATATGATTCTAATGCCTAGTTTATGGAATCCAGAGCATCAATACATATGACATGCAATAAGATGTGGTACACTAATTTTTAAAAAACACATAATCGAGCCAACATATATCTTGGAGATGATCGTACTCATCAGATCAAGGGATACATAGACATTTCCATGACATTGTCAAATGGTATTATTCATCACATTTGCAATGTGGTGTATGTGTCAGGGATAAATAAAAATTTGATCTTTGTGTCCACCATTATAGATCAGAACTTGAAGGTTGAATTCTTCAAGAATTATTGCATAGTGAAGGATCTATTGGACCAATTCAAAACTGTTGCAACGGGAGTCAGAGTAGGAGGCCTATATAAACTTGGTGTTACTAGCAAAGAACATCACGCACTGACTTC
The DNA here is from genome assembly GCA_032191745.1 of Picea mariana. Lineage (NCBI taxonomy): Eukaryota > Viridiplantae > Streptophyta > Pinopsida > Pinales > Pinaceae > Picea > Picea mariana. The sequence continues at coordinate 3,345 of JASDQU010291191.1, read as the reverse complement.
TGCAACTATGCCAACAAAGATTCTTTGGCATCAAAGGTATGGCCACATCAATAATCCTAATTTATTATTATTACAGAAAAATAATATGGTTGAAGGACTTCCCATGTTAAAGAATGAGAATGTTGCTTGTGATGGATGTGCATTAGGAAAGATGCACAG
>JASDQU010291190.1:3885-14410 GCA_032191745.1 Picea mariana | reverse complement strand
TCAAGCCAGGTGTGATTCCTGGGTGATTTTGATGGCTTAGATGCCCTTGAGTCGTGGTTTCTCAAGCTAGAGGCTAGTCCCGCAGGTCACAGACAAAATAGCAAACAAAAAACATAATAATTAACTTATAAAGTTAATTTACTAAGGTTGAGAGGCATTAAGGACGACTCCCACATGTTAAACAAAAATCGACATGGAAGTACATGTTTGATGCTACTAAAACATCAACACTTGGTGGGTAAGGGAACCATTAGGGAGGTGAGATATGAAAACATCTAAAAAGGGGAGGGAATTTTCCTTTTCCATTTCCGTCATGATTTGGATATGGAGGGAAATGATTTTTAAATGAGGTTAGCGAGGAGCGATCATGAGGCCAGATGACAAAGGTGTCATCAATGAATCTAAAACAAGATTTAGGTTTGAGATGAAGGCTATTAAGAGCTAAGGTCTCAAAATGATCCATGAAAATGTTAGCTACCAAGGGGGATAAGGAAGACCCCATGGATATACCTTTGGTCTGTTCATAGAAGGTATATTTGAAGGTGAAGAAGGTCGAGGTTAGGAAGATTTAAATAAGGTGAAGGGTTTATAGGTCCACCATGATCTTGGAGATGAGGTCTAATTCTTTGGGGACAATAATATCTGTAAATAAAGAGACCACATAAAAACCGATCATTAGTTCTTGGTCATCTAGTTGAAGATCACAAATTTCATGAATAAAATCAGAGGAGTCTTTTTATGAAGGAGGAAGTTTTTCGAGTAAAGGGTTTATGTTTTCCAGCCAAATAGTGGGCAAGGGAATGAGTGGGGGCATCGATAACGCTGACTATATGTCTAAGGGGAGTGTCTTGTTTGTGAATTTTTGGTTGTCCATAGATCCTCAGGGTTTTTGGGTTGTGAGGAATAAGATGCTTTTGAATGTTTGGGTCCAGGGAGGAGTATTTAATGGCTTTGGTGACAAGGCTAGTGATGGAATTGAAGGGGTTTTTAGCTAGAGGTTTGTAGGAGGAGGAGGAAAGAAGGTCTTGTAGTTTGGATTCATAGTATGAGGTATTCATGATTACGATAACGTTACCTTTATTGGATTTTAAGATAATGATGTTAGGGTTATTATTAATATTATGAATAGACTGAAATTCATCTTTAGTTAGGTTAGGTTTAGGAGGTTTAACAAACCTGAGAATTCTACAACTGTGTTTCCTGATTTCTTTCATTTTGTGAAGAGGAAGGTGGAACATTATTGATTCAATTGAGCTCACAATATATTCAATAGGAATATGTTGAGGAGTAAGGGAGAAATTAAATGCTTTTTCTAAAAGGTGAAGGGTGGGGCAATCAATAACAAAGGAGGATAAGTTAATTACCATGGAGGGAGAACGATGATCAATGCCTCAGGGTGGAGGAATATTGATCATATCTATTCATAAGGGGGTGGACCCCAAGTTAGGATTATCTGAGGAGTGTATAGTTCCATTTGAAGGATACACATTTTTACTAAAGGGAAAGGAGAAAGAAAGAGAGTTGGTAGTAGTGATCAAGGGATCTGACCCAATGCTTGGCCCAAGAGTTTATGAAATTCCTTGCTCCTGTGATAAATCATACATTGGTCAAACTTCCAGATCCTTCAAAGCCCATCTCAAAGAGCACATGACCGACACAAATCACAATCACACCTCAAAATCGACTATTTATGAACACTCTTCCAAATCTAAACATTTAATTTGTTTTGACCAAACCAAAATCCTGGCCTCAAAACCTATTTACTCATCACACATAATTTACGAAGCTATGGAAATTGAAAAACATCCAAACAACTTTAACTGTGAAGACATATATAAACTCAGGAAATCCTGGAAGCCTATCATCCATCGCCTCATGCAATCAACCTAACTTATTTCTCTTTCGACGGTTTCCCCCCCTTCTCTCATCCATATCCTTATTTTCTTTTTTCTAATCTACAGCTCCCCTACAACCCTCCCCACCTTTCTTTGTGGATCCTTGGATGATCAATAATCTGGTTTCTTTCACGTTTGGTTTCATTTTCTCCTAAATGTACTCAACCCCCCCTTAATCACATCATCATTAACTTACCTCTAATTATTAACTATTTTAATAAATTTCTTTTATTTCCCTTTATACCATTAATTTAATCCTTTTATCATACTTGTTATCTAATTAAAGCTTTGATTTCAATTATTCCTTGCACTATCATTTCTCATTACATTCAATCCTTTTCTTAGCATTCAATTGTTAAATTATTAATTATTTACCTTTTTATTCTTCTAATATCATTAATCTAATAATTCCTCATTCTTTTTTCTCAACTTTTCTTATAATTCCCTTAACTATAATAAATCTTTTATACTTTTTATATTTAATAATTACAACAACTAATTTTTAAATTAATTTTAATAATTACAATGACTAATTTATAACGACTATTTTCTATCCAATTTATCCCAACGTTCTTATTTTTGACCTTCAAATACCCCTTTACTCATCACTCTTTTCAAATATATCACTGCTTCAATAGTTCTCAATGATGGGCAAAGTGTCCACTTTAAATGTTTGACGTTTCAAAAACTTCATTCACAATTTATTATCCATAAATATAAAACAACATTATGAGAAACTATGAAAACTTGAATAATCTATTGTCTAACAATATTTTGAACTACTGGTCATAGTCCCATACATTTTCTCTAGCTTGCTTCTTAATCTCTTTCATCTCAATGATGCATTGTGATTTTGAATTAGGTTTTTGAATCTCCCTAAGTACATCCCTCTTGATCTTCGTCAGGGACCTAACTTGTCCCACTGACACAGTAGCATTGTCTTCATGTACCACATTAGAGCTCTATCTCTAAAGGTGTTCTCCAACTACACAATATTAGATGCCTCATCCATGACTCTCTTCATAGACCATATAGCTTCACACGTGAACCGATGATGTTTTGCATTGTCCCTTTCCATCCCATAAAACACGGGAAGCCCCAAAGTTGAATCTTCATTTTCCATACTCGATCTAGTACCGTGTCTTCTCGATTGACCCCTTTTTGTTGGTGATACTGATACTAATACTGATTCTCTTCCTTGTAGAGTATTTTTGACTTTGACTTCTTCTTTTCTCGTATCTTCTCCTTTCCTTTCTTCTACTTCTATCTCCACACTTTCTTCATTTCTTTCTTCTTGATTTAAAATGTGCAAGGTGGGTGGTTCAAAGAGGGGGTTCCTCCATATTATCTTATCATTTTTGGTGAGGAACCCCAAAGAGATTCCTACCTGTAGCTGCACAAGCCCACTTACAATTGCTAAGGTCTCTTCCCCTTCCGGGAGGGATCCATTACCATCTTTTGCCATGTTGGCACTGCTACTCTATGCCTCATCTTCCTCTGATGTGACTACATCTATTATTATCCAAGGGGATCTGAATTCATCTTCTTTGACCCTACTCCCACTACTCTTGGTATCCTCACTTGATACCCTACTCCTAACACCACGCCTTTTCAATGACCTCTCTCCTTCTGTGCTTCTCTCTAGCACATAACTATCTCCCACGCATCTTCCTGGTGTGGTCTCCTTTCTCTTCATATCGAGTATAACCTATCATCATTCACTCCGTTCTATCTTTTCTCCACTCCCCTGTTCAACTTTCCTCCTTAGCTAAGATTTTCTTACATATTTATCGACACTTTTTCTCTTCTTCTCTTCTGGGTCCATTTCTTCCTCACCTCATTTAATCATCTTTTGGATCCCTTCCATTGGATCCATTATCCCTCTCCTTTTCCCCATTATTTCCACCCCTCCTCTGCAAGAGGGGGTTTACTCGACCATTCTATCAGGATCCACGTGCATTATCCCCTTCTCTATGAACAACATCTTGATCTACAAAGGAGTATCTTCTAGCAGTCTTCTTCTAGGGCCGAAGGTAAACTTCCTTTCAACAACTCTGAATGATTCACTGCACTCAATGACAAACTTGACGATATAGCCTTCCTTAACCCAATCGAACCAGAATTCGACTACTATGGCCCACTTATTATCCACATATTTCAATCTATTAACCATATTATGGTCCCATACCAATGATTCTTGGGCTCCTGAGGCAGTGTTAATTGTTGTTTTCCTCTTTATCCACTCATACATTGAACAAAAAAACTCAACAAATAAATTTTCATATAAATAGGTATATATATATACCTTTGTTTCCACCACTCAAGATTGATCTGTAGATTCTTAGTCTGTCATTGTGCGAACTCATCTTCCTTTGCAAATATCTAGTCTTGTATCTCCTCCCAAGAAGGTTTCCACCTCATTCTTTCCCTTCACCATGCAAGTAAAAAACCTCAAGGTCCCGACAACAGAACCATTTGTTAGCCTTATCTCTCATTGGGGGTTAAATACCTAGGGTTTGTTAAGCTCTTACCAACAAAACCCCATAGACGTGGGCATATTAAATCTTTAGTCGAGGACCAAAGAAGGTCTCATATGAGACACCATCAGAGTCACAAAAACCATTAGTCTTGTACAGGGTGTGAAGGGATGACACATACATGAAATCTCCAGAGATAACCATTCATTCATAGCTTATTAACATATTACTATAAATAAGAATGTAAACATACATACATCTAAACTATAACACATGAAATGCAAAGAGAAAGGTATTCATATTTCATTCATTCTGTTCAACATCATCCGGATACAATTTCATGCATAGAGGCCAAGGCCTACTCATAATGCATTAATAGTCAATCACAACAAAGACATGCTATGCACCGAGGTCTCTTTTTTTCCCATCTCTTATATCTGCACAACATCCTTATGAAAAAACTATTACAAAACTGAACTTGGAAATCTCACTCTGTTCCATCTTACTTCTCTCTTACAATAATGAACTCTATCTTACTCAAAATTCCCAACCCTTTACATATCTGCATGCATCCCCATATATTTCGTGGAGCATGGCAATCATAACTAAATTTCCAACTCATCCATAGCCTCGACCATAATCAGTCGGGTTTTTACACAATCAGTTACAAATATTCTCGAAGATCTTTTCGGATCTAGCATGCATGCGATTTCTTTAAGTTTTCGTGCATAGTACAAAATAGGTTGGTGTGCACAATGAAAAGTTGGGTTAGCACACACACTACAAAATGGGTTGACGCGGACAATGCAAAATTAAATTAGTGCTCAATACAAAATGGGTTGGCACGTGCAATGAGAAATCAGATTAGCACGCAAAATACAAAATTGGTTGGTGCACGCAATACAAAATTGGGTTAGTGCACACAATACAAAATGGGTTGGCACACATAATTAATCCTTAGTTGGCACAAAATTTGAAACTTGATGCCTCTTCATACATATGTTTCAATGCATGCATTACTAACTTATGGTGCACACACAATCTTTAGGTGCCGATACTTACTCATACCTCCTTAATTTATTTCTTTCACTTTCCTTTACTTTTACAACTCCCTTAATTTACATGGCATGAGGCCCACCCTAATTGGATCCCACTTTATTATTTAGGATATCTAAACTTGTATTAAATGGATTTTCCTTTCTATGAATATTAATAGAATATGTTTGTTTTTACTTATTCAACTTTTTTTTCCATGGATGACTTTACCTTAATGGTGATTTTTTAAATTTTAAAAACCATTTACCTTATTTTCTTGATGTTCTTCTTCCCTATTAGTTTCCCATCCACAAATAATAGGAATGCATGGTATTAAGTGAAAACCTACAACTGTTTCTAGCGAAAATGGGGGTGGATGATGGTGTTGGATTATTTTGGAGGTGACTTGGCCTGATTTAGCGACCTTGCTATGACATTATCGATGTATTAAATGGGAGGGCAGAGAATTTATGAGTCTGTCTCATCATTCAAGCCCTCAAATATTTTATAGTTACTGGGATCACCGCCATATCCGAGCTCAGAGGATAAGACAAGTTCTAGTTTCGAGGAGCCCTTAGTGGAGTTTAGGTGGCGACTTCCTAGCGTTATTTGAAGCTTCCAGGATGGAAGCCGCTGTTATCACACTTATGAGTGCGGCTGACGACGAGGCCTGGAGGAAGGCGGGGTTATTCACTCCATCTACAGAGACCCATACTAATTTCCCTCCATCACTTTCAGAGTTATTAACCATGATGCCTATGCCAATCCCGGATTCGACCTAGCGGAGTGTGAACAGGGAAAAACCCTTTTCGAATGATGCAGTAGGTACAAATGCTTGGACTTCTAATCTAAGCGTGGAAACCATACTGGGTAGTAGGAAGGATGACAAAGGTTTTTATCAGTCTCGTAGTGATATTCCTTCTCATGTAGTAAATCCTGCTCCTCGAAGGAAAGCTGGAGTGAAGACTTGGATCCCTAACTAGTCTCGACGTAAAATGGTCCTAGGGGATGATCTAGGTTTGGAAGAGGTGGTAAACCTGGCTTTAAACTCTATGGTGGGTCAGTTTTCTTATTGTTCCCGATGCACTTTGTCTATTACATATTGGGTGAGGATGAAATGGCTACCTTTGTTGGGGTATGAGCCAGAGGTTCTCTACCTTCTGATAGGCTGGTATGGGTTCAAGTTTCTTTTGTCGGATGACACCACAAAAATTATGGATAAGCTCCGGTCCTTTGATGAGGGGAGATTGATGCTCAAGCGTTGGTGGATTAGCTTTGACCCCGTTCATGATTATTTTCAATTCAGGCACCATTGGGTTCTGTTACCAGGTTTACCTTTAAACCTCTGGAATGTGAAAGCTTTGACTTCTATTGGTAATTCTCTAGGTCGGTTCATTAAAGTTAATGACATGATGCTGCGTGTGGCTAAAAGAAGATTGGGTAAGATACTGGTTGAAGTTCACATTCATTCTGGTATTCTGAAGTCCCTTGATATTCAGTGGCGTGGACACACTTTCTGTCAAAAATTGGATTATTTGGGTTTACCTTTTCAGTGTATTCTCTATTGTAAAACTGGACACCTGAGAAGTGACTGTCAGGGTTTTTTGGAGGAGGAGGAGTCGGAAAATTCGTGGCTCAGAAAAGTGTCCAAATGTGACTCCCCAGGTGTTGACTCTTATGAACAAGCTGCATCTATTACTAGGTTATTGGATTCTTCAAGTCTAGTGGCCATGAAAAATGTCTCAGGTAAGCTTAAAACTCTCTGTCCTTCTTTTTACTTTTCACTTACGGATCAGGAAAAGGATTCTCTAGACTCTACCATTCCATCAGTGGTTGGAATTTTGATTTTCCAACTCAGCCCGCGCTGAAAATTAGGGATGGAATTTCCTCCTTGGAGTCTAATCCTCAGCTCTCTGTGAGAGACAATGATGCTTATAGTTCAGAACTGGTGACCTCCTCTCTGGAGGGGTTTAGAGTAAACTTTGTTGTTCCTAACAACGTCTCACCTTCTTCTAGGGGTTTAAGAAATGAGGAAGTATTGCATTCCCTGGGAATTTGGGGCGTGGCTAGTGAGGTGGAAAGGGGTAGTTTGGTACTGTTGGGTTACAGGGAGTCAGAGCTAGGTGAGTGTTCCCTGGGGGAGACCCTAGAGTCCCTTGTCCCTCTGCTTAGAGAGGTTGTCACTCCTCTTCCTATCCCCACTTATCAAGGGAGAAATGTTTTAAAACTTCCTGGAACTCCTAAACTTGCAGGGCATTTAGAAAATCTCGATGGGGGTATGGTTGTTGGTTACACCTGGTCAAAGGGTTTGGGTTTAGAGATCTCTCCCATTAAAATGAGAAGTGCACGTAAAAACTCCACTTTCTCTTTACCTGTTCCGGACTCCAGGGCGCTTAGAGACATGAAAGCCCTTGCTAGGGCCAAATCGTGATCCTCCTCTCCTTCAATCTTAGAGGAGTGGGGGGGACCCTGAAAGAGGCCTCCATGCACATATTGTTGCGAAAGTGAAAACCCGATATTATTTTTTTACAAGAAACTCTAATGGATGAGGAAAAAGCTTGGTTGTTTATGTTAAAATTTGTCCTAGGTTGGTTATCTTGTGCTGTTAGTTCTGTTGGAAACTCAGGTGGTTTATTGGTGATGCAGGATCGTAATAAATTAGTATTGGATCCTTCCCTCTGCTGTGGGGGAATTTTACTTTCTGGCTCCTCTTCGGAGAATAACAAGCATATATGTTTTCTCAATGTCTATGGGCCATGCAATGAGAGGAAATATTTTTGGGATTAGGTGGCCGTGAGAGGTTTGCTGGCTACTAAAAATTTAATTGTTTTAGGGGATTTAAATATCACTACTAGAGCAGATGAGGTCTGGGAAGCTTCGACACATCTGGACAAGCTCATGAGCTACTTTAAATACCTTTTCTAGGAAAATCACTTAGTGGATTTGCTTCCAGATGTTGTGGCACCTACGTGGAGGAATGGCAGAGCAGGGGTTGACAACATAGCCAAAAGGATAGATCATATTTTGATTTTAGAGAATTTGTTAAGTGAAGCAGGCATGTATAGATCCTGTGTGGAATACCATTTTATCTCGGACCATTCTCCAGTGATTGCACAATTTGAATTTCAGCAGTTTCCTTTGGTCTATCCCTTTAAATTAAATCCGTCCTGGTTGGTGGAGGAAGAGTTCATTGCTATAGTAAAATAGGTTTGGATGGACCTTGGTTTCTTGGTGGAATATGATATTCAACAAATATTTGTGTGGAAACTGAAAGTGCTAAAATCATGGATCAAATCTTGGGCAAGGCTTCAGCACAATCCCTCCCGTGTGGCTTTTTCGTCGATGTAGAGGGACGGGAGGGACTCGTTTCCCGACTGTCACTTAAAAAATTTAGAGGCAGAATGAAATGCATTACTACTCCAAGATGAGGAACTATGGAGACAAAGGAGTAGAGCGATTTCGCTGAAACATGGTGACCAAAATACAAGGTTTTTTCATAACTTTTCCAACGCTATTAGGAATAAACAACACATCTGGGATATTATGGATGAGGATGGTCAGTACCACAGGGGGAAAGAGGCTCTTAAAAAGGAAGCATAAAGACACTTTAAAGGTTTGTTTGAAATCGACACCCATCCCTCCCTAGCGGATCAAGTTTATATTGCCAGGTTATCCCTCGATTTGTAAATGAGGAGGATTCCATACTTCTTGATCGTCCCTGTACAAAATCAGAGATTTGGGAAGTCTTAAAGCACTTTGAAAAAGATAAAAGTCTGGGCCTTGATGGATGGACAGTTGAATTCATCTCTCACTTCTTTGACCTACTCAGTGATGATTTATTGGACCTAGTGGAGGAATATAGGAACAAAGGAAAGTTTCTTAGCTCCCTAAACTCCACTTTTCTGGCATTGATTCCAAAGGAAAATAAACCTATGATGTTTGGAGACTACAAACCCATAATACTCTGTAACTTATGTTACAAGTTGATTGCAAAGGTGATAGCTAATAGAGTCAAGTCTATCCTCTCGAGGTCGCCGTCTAGTGAATAACTAGGATTCTTAAAAGGAAGGAATATTTTGGATGCTATTGGGACGACACAAGAATGTCTACATAGTATAAAATTGAAAAAGTTGAAGGCTCTAATTTTAAAGATGGACTTAAAAAAAGCGTATGACTGTGTAAACTGGGAATTTTTAAGATTAATCCTTATTCAAACAGGCTTTAGTATACCTTCTATTAATTGGATTATAAGATGTGTAGTCAGTTCCTCCTTTGCTGTTCTTATAAATAGCGAGACTTCCCCTTTTTTTCAGAGTGAACGTGGTTTAAGACAAGGATGTTCGTTTTCACCTTTTCTGTTCACTTTAGTCATGGAAAGTTTTAGCCTGTTGTTGAAAAAAGGTCAGTTCGAGGGAAGTTTGACGGGGTGAAGGTCTCCAGGATTGTTAAAATCCTCCATATTATTTTTGTAGATGACATCCTCATCATGACAAAGGCCTCCCTTGAGGAGTGTATGGAGATACAATCCCTTCTGGATCTTTTCTGTTGTGCTTCAGGGCTTAAAGTAAATTTGAGAAAATCCACATTCCACCACTCGAGCATACAAGGGGAGACATTGGACAAGTTTAAGGAAGATTTCTCTTTCAATTTTGGTGACCTGGCTGAAGACTTTAGATACCTGGGTTATTTTCTAAAAGCGGAGAAATCTAAGTTTGAGGATTGGAGATGGCTTATAGCCAAATTTGAAAACAAGATTGGTCACTGGTGTAACATGTGGTTATCTATTGGAGGTTGATGTATCCTTGTAAAAGTGGTGTTGGAATCCCAACCAATATACTAGATGGACTTAGCGACGGTTCCTGTATCTGTGCTCACTAAGATTTGACAACTGATATTTGAATTCCTCTGGTCAGGTGGCAGTACTGCTCATCACTTCCACCTTTGCAGCTAGGAGGAGTTAGCAAAGACGAAGTCCCTCGGTGGTTGGGATCTTAGAAATATTTTCCACTTTAATCGTGCTTTGGCTGCAAATTCTTTGTGGCGCGTACTAACGAAATATGAGATTTGGCAGAGGGTGATTAAGGATAAATATCTTCCATATATTTTTGTCTCTACCTG
>JASDQU010291187.1:0-14514 GCA_032191745.1 Picea mariana | reverse complement strand
GATAATTTCTTCTCAACTTTCAACATTTCTTTTATTCCAAGAGAGGAAAATACTTTGTTCGATTCCTTAGCTGTCTCAGCTAGTATGTTCAGGATCCCTCTGCCGCCTAAGATCAAATATCATGTTGAGATAAGATATAGGCCATCTATACCGTACAATATCAAGCATTGGAAGGTATTCGAAGACGATCTTGAAATCAAAAAATTTCTTCAGTCTGTCGATGAATTTTCTGCATTGCACATTGATCAGGATCATGATCTCGAAAGTCACCCTCACTCTGAGGTATTTTTAAACAAAATTGCTAATCACCATATTATTCATCTGCCTAGAAATCACATTCTGAAGGGACTAGTCCCTTTAGAAAGATTGTTTGATGGGAATGATGTGGCAATAAAGAGTAGGTTTTCAAATGGAGATGTTGATATAGCGGAGTGCAAAATCGGCACACAGGAGGAGCCTAGGTTTGTCAAGTTGTCAAGCAGTTTGACCAAAGAGCAGAGGGCCAAATATACGAAGTTATTAATATAATTTGCTGATGTGTTTGCATGGACTTATGAAGACCTCAAGACATACGACACATCTATCATTGAACACAAGATCCCACTGAAGGAAGAGGCTAAGCCATTTAGGGAGAAGCTAAGACACATAAATACCATGTTGTTGACTGTCATGGAGAGAGAAGTGAAGAAGTTAGTAGATGCCCAAATCATTGTCCCCTTGAGATATTCTGAGTGGGTGGCCAATTTGGTCTCGGTGAGGAAGAAAAGTGGAGAAATCAGGCTCTGTGTTGATTTCAAGAACCTGAACAGGAGCTCAAAGAAAGACAACTGTCCCTTGACCAACATGGAACACATATTGCATAGGGTAACTGGTGCATCTAGGATATCCATGATTGATGGTTTTTTTGGATATAATCAGATATCAGTCATGCCTGAGGATAGAGAAAAAACAACCTTCACCACTCCTTGGGGCACATTCATGTATGCCAAAATGCCTTTTGGATTGATGAATGCAGGAGCAACATTTCAATGAGCCATGAACATAGCCTTCATCGGGGAGAAAGATCAATTTGCGGTGATCTATCTTGATGACATCACAGTCTTCTCCAAGTCTGATATAGAGCATTGTTGTCACTTGAGGAAAGTTTTCTTGAAATGCCGGAGGTTTGGCCTTTCCTTAAATCCCAAGAAATTTTTGTTTGCTATGATGGAGGGGAAGTTGTTAGGCCATATAGTATCAGCAGAGGGAGTGAGAATTGATCCCAAAAGGGTAGAGGCAATTCAGACCCTATCACTTCCAAGGTCTAGAAAGGAAGTCCAAGATTTTTTAGGGAAGATTAACTTTCTGAGGAGGTTTGTCTCAAATTTTGTTGAGTTGGTGAAACACATCACAACCATGCTCAGAAAGGGAAATGAAGTAAAATGGAATGCTAAACCCAGGGAATCTTTTGTCCAAATAAAAAAGGCATTGATTGAGGCACCTGTGTTGATCAGTCCGGATTATTTTAAGGATTTCCTAGTTATTTCTTTTGCTTCTTTTGATACAGTAGCAACGATCTTATTGCAGAAAAATGAGGAAGTGCGAGAGAAACCCATTTCCTTCTTCAGTAAGGCATTAAGAGATGCAGAAATCGGGTATGAGATCATGGAGAAGCAAGCCTATACCTTGGTGAAATCTCTCAAATATTTCAGAGTCTATGTCTTGCACTCAAGAGCGACTGCATACGTTCCTTCAGCCTCTGTGAAAGACATCCTTATATAGCCTGACATAGATGGGAGAAGAGGTAAATGGATTTCCAAGGTCCTTGAGTTTGACCTGGAGATAAAGCCCACCAAATTGGTTAAAGGGTAGGGTTTAGCCAAGCTAATGGTTGAATCCAATTGCAAGGCCTTGGGGGTTAGCTTCATCAATGCTTTCTCAGAAAATGAGCAAGCTTAGTCATCTAGCAAAAGCTCTCAGGGTAGCTTATCACTAGCAGAATGCACCTGGTACAGAGACATTTTGTACTTTCTGCAAGCGTTGAAGCCTCCTAATGGAATGGGAAAAAGTAAGGCAAGAGATTTAAATCTCAAGGCGATCAGATATTGCCTTATTGACCAAGTCTTGTACTGGAGAGACCCTCTGGGGGCGTTTCTGAGGTGTCTAAACCCACAGAAAGCCCAGAACGTTATGTTTGATTTCCATAGTGGCCTTTGTGTAGGGCATCATTTTTTGAAGACCACAACTCACAAAATTCTCAGGGCTGGGTACTACTGGCCCACCTTATTCACTGATGTCTTCAGAGAAGTCAGATCTTCCATCAAATGCCAAAGGTTCTCAGGAAAGAAGCAGGTCAAATCTCTGCCACTAAAGCCTGTAGTAGCTTCAACGCCCTTTCAATAGTGGGGGTTGGACTTCATTGGAGAAATTCATCCTCCTTCAAGTGGCCAACACAGATGGATCCTGACTGCAACAGACTATTTCACCAAGTGGATAGAAGCTGCCCACACTAGGAGTGCTACATACAAGGTAATTATCAGCTTCCTGGAGGATATCATAGCCAGATTTGGCTGTCCCAGCAGAATTTTCACTGATAATGATGCTTCTTTCAAGTCTGAGCCTCTGGTTAAGTTTTGTGAGCAATTCAATATTTCACTAATTCACTCCACTCCCTATTATCCTCAAGGAAATGGACTAGCAGAATCTTCCAATAAAAGTCTAATAAAACTCATTAAAAGATTACTGGAAGACAATCAGAGGGCCTGGGATTCAAAGCTCAAATTCGCTCTATGGGTTGATCGAGTGACAACAAAGAAGTCCCTGGGTACCTCACTTTTTCAACTTGTTTATGGGATGGAGGTTGTGTTTCCCACTTAGCTCGCTTTACCTGTAGCGAAATTCTTTCAAGATCATGAAGGAGAGCCAGACCATATGGTTAGAATAATTCATCAAGTGGTGGAATTGCAACAGATCAGAGAGCAAGTAATGGACATAGCTCATAGTCATCAACAGAAGATCAAGCAAGCCTTTGATAGGAAGGTCAGGAAGGAGGAATTCGAGCTGGGAGATTTGGTGCTTAAGTGGGATGCACCCAGGTAGGATAGGGGAAAACACAACAAGTTTGATGCCCTCTATATCAGGCCCTTCAAAATCTCTGAAGTATTCTTAAATAACACGTACAGGTTGTAGGATTTGGAGGGTGAAGAAGTTTTTAACGGCCCAGTAAATGGGTATTTCTTGAATAAATGTCTTGTTTGAGCCTTAGACGGCTCCTCTATTTTTTTAAATATTGTTTTTCTATTTATTTTCGGCTTAATAAATGACTCCATACCCCAACAACAAGGCACTGAAACTACAAAGATTTCTTAGAGCCTCACAGGGAGGAATCTATCCCCCATGGAGCCTAATGTTAGCGCATATTCTTGTAAGGGGGAAGCTTCTCTCTGGATTCAGGTCCTTCGTGAGAAATAGATGAATGGGGCTTAAGACCCATCAAATGAAGTTATCTAAGGTCGTAGTCATGAGCGCCCAAGTGCAACATGCATAAAACCTCTATTTTTGGGTTAAAAATCAAGTAGGCGGGCATTTTTGCGGGCATTTTTTCTTTTTAGTGGCGAAGATCCATCGATGGAACAGATCAACGATCATCAGGTAAGCCATATACAAGGAGTTGCATGAGGTTTAGTGTATGGTCTCATCCCTTAGGGACAAAGTCATGAAATGATCGTGGTCATCCGATCCATTCGGGACACATGGCGCTTGATTAAGTCTGGTCGTCATTTCGGCTACCGGGACTTTGAAATACAAGGCTCGAGAGAAAAGGAACGAGAACTCCCAGTGGGAGAATCCCAGAAATACATTAAGGTTCATCATGACCATCCATATTAAATCAAATCCGACCATTGATTGCGGATTAGTCGTTTGGGTATTTCGGCTACCGGGACTTTGAAATACAGGGGGTCGCTCCTCCACTGCATCTGAAATCACTGAAATGCGCAATGTAAAAGCCCCTGGGAGGTGGGCCAACCGTCTTGGTGCCTGGTCACAAAGGAAACATGCATGGGGAAAGGGCACTATTGTTTATCGTGTGGCAAGGCGAGTCTCGAAACGCTGAAATCATCGTGGTCATCTGATCCAGTCGGGACACATGGCGCTTGATTAAGTTTGATCGCCATTTCAGGTACTGGTACTTTGAAATACAAGGGTCAAAAGAAAAGGAATGAGAAATCCTAGTGGGAGAATCCCCAAAATAAATTAAGGTTCATTGTGATCGTCCATATTAAATCAAATCCGGCCATTGATTGCGGATTAGTTGTTTCGGCATTTCAGCTACCGGGACTTTGAAAGACAGGGTGTCGCTCCTCCACTGCATCTAGAATTGCCGAAACGGGAAATGTAAAAAGTGCCTTTGAATATAGGCACAAGGTCATGGATCATGGTCACTTGGGGTGATAGAAAGAGCTGCACAAATGGCCAAAGCACCGGGTTTAGCTGCAGGAGGCGTCATCGCGTTCTCTAGGTGCCAATTCATCTCGGCCTCGATCCTGATCCCTGCTAGAGGTAAATAAAGGTAGGAGGAGGTGGTTGAAACCTCACCTCACTCCTTAAATGTAAGGCATGGAGGTTCTGGCAGGAAGTCTTCCCAAGATCGTCCTGTGTGCAGGTTTTCCTAAAGAAGCCATGTTGATCTGATGTCCTCGTCTAACCAGAGGAGTCTGCACACGCTAATTTGGACTTTAATGTCTCAGCTACCCTCCTGCTACCAAGGTGGAAAATTTCTCTGAGTATATATACTCATTTTTTGTATTTTTGTGGGCATGGATGGTAGAGAAAAGCTCCCAACTGTAATGTTTTAATGAAGCACTGGTTTTCCTAGCTATGTATCTGCATATGAAATTTTCTTGTTCAATGTAAGGCAGTTCTCTTTTTCATCTGGTTTTGATCTCATACTAAAAGGGTTCATGATTGATTGATTCACATGCATTGTCATGACTATGTTATGATAAAGGATTTATTATAACGTTGTTATGTTCTTTTAGTGTTTCTGCTTTGAATATAAGAGGTTCTTGTGTTCAAAGTTTTCTTCTACAAGTTGTTAGAAGCTCGATGCCTACAACAGGCCTTCGCATTTCCTCACATAAGTCTTCCTCCTACTCACCCTTATTATAACTTGTTGTCTGAAGTTGAACCAAGACCTCATCTATTTGTGCATGCCTGGCCTAGTTTCTGAGTTAGAACGATATTGTTTTGAGTTTACTTCCATTCATTACCCTTTATCAACAAATAGTGACATAAATCAATCGGCATCAGGCTTACTCCTGCTGCAATCCAGGAGTGACTTCTGACACCAACAGGTAGTAGAAACGGTGGAAATAGGTTCCATGTCAATGATTCATCTTCCCCTTTCTGGTTTTGTCTCAGAGTCTGAACCTGCATATGATTAAGAGGCTTTCACTTCAGCCACCAGTGACTTCTTTGTGCGGGAGTCGGCAGTGTTATTCCAAGGTCTTTTATGGAAGTCGCACCACTTCCCGGTATCTTTCTTTATCTTTCCAGTGTCCTTCTTTTCTTATGGTTTGGACTGGTTGTCCTGATACTATCCATATTTTTTATGTCCTTTGTTTTGTGGGTGGGGGGTGCCCTTTCCTAGCTTTTGTTGTGAGGGTTTCCCAGGCCCAAATTGCCGCATCTTTTGTTTGATCTTCTTCTCGATTTTGATGGCATATTGGTAGGCCGCACCCAAGGATGAGATGTACAAAAATTCCATTTTGGTATAAATGTTTCTATGTAGAGTGTTGTGATACTTGAGCACCAAATGTCTCTCTAAATCTTTGATACCCAACTTGGTGCGTAAGGTATGAAAGATATTCGTGAAATCTGGCACTGCTTGGTCTATTTCTTGCTGCAGTGTGGTCCATTTGGTATACACGTCGTCATAACTTCTGACAAGGTAGTATTTTTCCTTAATATCATCCTTGAAGGAATCCAAGGTGGTCATGACTGTAAATAATGAGGGTTCCTCTATTTCCTTTTTCTCACAGAAATTTTCCCACCAATCCTTGACATGGGGAACGTCTTTGAGGAGCGCAAAATTAATATTTTCTCTATTCGAAAATTTATGGATAGAAAAATACCCTTCTAGTAGATTCAACAACTTGTCTACAGCATATGCATCTATCTAACCTTCAAATATAGGAATATTGAAGTTTATTTGAACCTTGAAGAGGGTGGCGCCTCCGCTCGAAGAAGATGTGTCGCATGTTGGTATCCGCTGAAGGATTTGCGCGAAACTATCCATCATCTTGTTCCTTTGTTGCATGAGGGATTCCTCAATCAACATTTTGAAAGGATCTCTTGTCCCATCATATTTATTTTCTTCTTCCATGAGACGTTGCTTGGGTGTGCAAGAGATTTTTTCCTCAAGAGAAACAAGCTCGAGACCCAACTCTTTCTACTCTGACCTCATTGGGGAGCATTAAGACGACAAGGAGTAGACCGCTCGGATACCATTGATCCAGATTTTATGAGAAGAATGAAATGAATACAGATTATTAATAGGTTCTTAACACAAAATAACAGAGATACAATAAAATTGGTTTTCTATTCAATAAGGAAATAAGCTGAAAACTGTAAAATGCAGCGGAAACAAGCTTGTCGGAAAGGTGGTGGCTTATCTCTGAGAAGAGATGTGATGGTTGCACTCATTCACAAGAAGATGATTAAAATGAGGCTCTAAAGGCCTTTTTACAATAAACAGGAATGCCAACATCCAAAAACCTAACCCTAGGAGATGAAGCACCAAAAGTCATGTGGGCCCCGTTTGGGTAAGTTAGTACATCAACTTCTCGGGGTCGTAACTTTTGCATACGATCTCCATTTTAGTCATATGATAGCTCGTTGGAAAGGTATCTTCGAAGATATTCATTGTGGGGGATCAATAATTCCTTTATATATAATTTATAAGCTCTATCCTGAAAAACATTCATTTAGGCCGTCAAAATGTCCCCGAAAGTTAAAAGTCCTAAAAATAGTAAATTGCCAAAATTGTCAGAAAATTGTTTTGAGCCAGTTGGAAAAGGTGGGTGGACACTAATATCCACTTGGATCATATATTATAAAGAACATTTCTATGGACATATCCATAGGGAGAGGGTGAACCACATACATCTTTGTGTTGTGTGTGATTGATGTTGTGTTCTCTTGTTTATAGATATATTGTTATTGCATTATTGTGTTAGATCTGATAGATAGTTGTGTGAAGTATATGTAAGATGGAAATTGATATGTAGATGTTGTATTGTTCTTGTATCGGATCCACTTTGTATTCCCTTGTTTGTAGACATTTTTGTTCTGCAACCCCTCATAGCTACTTCGGGTGAGACTGCATCTGCCTCGCAGGTGTTTCCGAAAGGGCCAGTAGTTAGGGCTTGTCGGTTTGCTCTTGGAGCTGAACCCTGCGTTTGCCCCTGTGCCAAAAAATGGTTTTGTTGCTGGGACAAGAATATTCTTGAGGGAATGTCAAGGTGGTTTCCATCGAAGACAGAGATTCAGAAGTGGATAAAAGATCAAGAAAATGACTTTGTTGAAGCCCAGAATAAGAACCCTAATATTAGTACAGAGGATTGTTTGGGAAGATATATCTTTACTGATATACATGAGATTTTCTTTGGATGAATCCATCAGGAGTTATATGAGCAGATAGCTAGGTTAGCAGATACCCAGTTTGAGATCAGATCTAGAACCCCTATGGTTTGGACGTCGGTGTTGATCAAGAAGATCAAGAGAGTTGATAACACTGTGTCAAGAGAAGTAGATTATTGGTTTGATAGCACCATTGGAGGGTACTTCACCGAGTTTTCTGTTGAGATAGTAGATTCATATAGCCAAGCCGAGAGGTATTTCTTTAAGGGACCTAGAGGAAAATTTTACACTTTTTAAAGTTGAAGATCAAGATGTTATTACATGAGAAGAAAATCTTAAAGGTACAATAGTTGGTCGGATTGGAAAAGGCTAATGTTCAAGAACTTGGACAGTGACAACAACACAGAGACTGGACATACATGCAGTGGGAGAGTGTTCAAAGAAGTTCCTCTTGTGAACCTATTTAAGAAGAAATACGGGGACGAGGGTTTCTATAGTGGAGAATATACAGATCTGAAAGATGAAGAGAATTCAGAATCCACTAGGGAAGAGGAAGGGAAAGCTAAAGAACCTCGTCGAGAAGATACAGAAACTTCAGGAACCGCGTTGACTGTTGAAGTAAGTACTATTATTCCTCCTATTGTTTCAGCAGAATTAAGCAATCAGAGTAATCAAAGTCACCAGAGCACTCAGAGCACTGTCACTGGCAGTCCACCACATATTCAATCAAGAAACCTAGGAAGATCTATGGAAGATGAGATGAGGTTACTCACCTTCAGAGGATATGGATTTGAATATCCTGATCAGCAGTGGTTTCTATGTGCAGTTGTGTGGAGTATTAAAAATATCACCGAAGAAGTTGTTAAATGAGCTCAGTTTAGTACTACCCTCGGAGATCACGCGCTGAGATGGTACATGAAATTTATCCAGGGAGTTGCACCTAAACCGTTGAATGTCATTAATACTGCACTAATTTTCGAATTCAAGAAACCTAAGTCAGAGTCACAGTGCATTATAGAACTAAAATAAATCAAGCAGAGAATAGTTGAACCCGTGTGGGAGTTTTATCATAGATTTAAGACCTTGACAAGCCATTTGAGTTTTCAGATCCCAGACGAGAAAAACAACTTGTGGTTCATTGTTTCCCTCTTACCACACATCAGATTTCCTCTGATGCAAAAAAAGATTGCTTCGCAGGCGGAGGTGTTGGAGATCTCCATGAAGTTAGAATCAACCCCTATGGGAGAATCCATATCAGGTATGAGCCAAATCTTGAGTCAACTAACTAGTTTATCTCTGCAAGTCGAAGATATGAAGAAAGATAAGGGAAAAGATAAAAGAGAAGATATCTAGTGCATTAGATGCAAATCAGAAGGCCATGACAAGGAGAAATTTCCCCTATTTCATGAGTATTTGGCATCTAGAGCCCTGAGTCCTTTAAAGCAAGTTACCTTACCATGGTGTGAGGTATGTAGAAATAGACATTGCCCTGGTGAATGCTAATACATGCAAAAATATGTTCAGACACCCACAAATTTGTACTGCACATTCTATAAGTCGATGGGCCATGATGATAGGGATTGTAGGTCCTATGACCTCATGCATGAAAGGTCAAGGGATATATACAAAATTCAAGGCAAAGTACAACAAGAAGTAAACACTACGCAGTATAATTCTCCAGGAAGAGGAAACTTCAACCCTCACGGTGGATTCAAAAGAAGAGGATGACGAGGAGGTATGGGTCGAGATAGGGGACAAATCATTTTTTATAACTGTGCGCAGCCAGGACACTTAGCAAGGGAATTTCAGAACCCTTGTACCACTTGCAGCTATTGCATCTCATTCGAACATGTTAATGAAGATTGTCATGTGTTGATAGCCATACTTCAGAAGATACGAGGACCTCATCAGAACCCGCAAGTGCAACTGATATATACTAAAACTCACAGAGAGGACCCTAGAGTCGTTGTTATCACTAGAGGAGGCGTTGTTACAGGAGAAGATAGAGTGACCCAAGGAAAGACTATAGAAGAATCAAGAGTCAGGAAAGATGCAGAGAAGACATGAGTTTTCGATGCAAAGAATGAAAAACAAATATTTGAGGAGGCAAGAAAATAATTCGGGAGATACTAAGGTTCTTCATTGAAGACATGACCAGAATTAAGAGAATGTGGAATTCCTCTGGCATTCAATCAGTCTTCTCTACCATGAGAAGGAAAAGAGGTAAGCAAGCTCATAGAATTATTATATACTTGTATTAATTTGATTCAGGATGAAAGCATTGTACAAGAGATACAAAATTTAATCAGATGGTAGGAGCTAGGAAAGATAGATCCCTTGTTGAATAGAGAAGTACACCAAGTCTCTAAAAAGAGAAGGACAAATAAGGAACTGCACCTGAATGCTCAAATTGGAGAGTATGATATCGACTATGTGGTCCTCGACTTAGGGTCGAAGGTCAATGTCACGACGAAGCAGACCTGGGAACTGATGGGAAAACCTATGTTAATCTATTCCCTTATCAGGCTTAGGATGGATAATAAGAAATATGTAATCCCCTTTGGAAGATTGGAACATGTCCCTATGGACATCGATGGAGTAAGGACATGTGCAGACTTCGAGGTGATTGATATAGTTGATGATAGTTTTCCTTACCCTACGCTGTTAAGAATTGATTGGGATTTCAAAATTTCCATTGTGGTTGATATAAACAAAAGAAGAATGATGTTTGAAGGAGATGGCCTTAGGTTCATTGCACCTTTGGATCCCAATGAAGGTCATAGATACACAGAACCCATCAGAGAAGAAGACCGCGCATATGAACTAGAAAACATATACAAATTAACAGCCAGAGAGCAGGATTACATTAATCCTACGGTGGACGGGAACCTAAGCTGGAGAAGTGTCAGCGCATGTTCATCAGATTCAGAAGAAGCACTGGAGAACTGGCATAAAACAATGTATGAATTATCTACAAGGAGATGTGCTAGATTAACCCGAGAAGTTCGTCGGATCGGCAAAATAGTGAGTAAATTTCCCACCTTTGATGGTTTGAATCATTTAGAGGCATTCTTGTTGGAATTTGAAGAAATTGTACCAACACAACAAATATTGTTGGCAATGGATGAGGCCTTGAAAGAAACCCCAACAATATGGTGGTGGACACACAAAAACAACATTACAGACTGGGTACAATGTCGCACTTTGATGACAGCACGATTTTCAGAGCAAGTAGAAGGTTGTGAAGCTATGTACACAGGTCGAATTTGTCCGAAGGACCATGTGAGAAGTTGTGAGGAAGCTTGGAGCAGCATTCCTCAAGAGAAGTGGGTGCAAAAATTCATCAACACACTGGACACAACCCATATCAACTGGTATCTTCAAGCATAATTGTGCCTCAACACTGTAGATTGGGAAGGTATGACCCAGAACTTTGTAACTACCTTTTTGTTTGAAATCCAATATCCTACAGTGGATCAAGTGTTACATATTGTAAGACAGAAAGTATTTGAGGCACCTAGCCTTCCTTTGGAACAAGAAGAGGATGAATGGACTGCGCCTCTCCAGAAACTGCAAGGTTGTTACAATATCAATGCTGACAAAGACGATGATCCTAGGAAGGTGAACATCACCAAAACAAAAGGCCAAGGAGACATAGAAGGACTAGGAATTGAGCTACCTTTCATTGGAAAACCAACTAAAATAAAAAAAAAGTCAATATTGGGACATGGCAAACACTGAAGCTTGCAAATGTTGAAGATTATTGGGATGTTTCCACTATTGACAAGATCACAGAGTTACTGCATTAATATCAAGACTTGTTTCCAACCAAGTTCACTGATATGAAGGGAATTAAAGGGCCCATGGGAGAGATGAGGATCCCTTTGAAACCAGATGCAATGCCGGTTAAACAGATACCCTACAGATTGAACCCTAAATATAAGGAGAAAGTGAAGATTCAACTCGACAGAATGTTGGAGATAGGAATGATAGAACCTGTTGAAGACTCATAATGGATTATCCCTATGGTGGTGCAGGATAAAAGGACCGGAGAGATCAGGATCTATGTATATCTCAGGAAGATGAATGATTCCTATTTGCATGACCCATTCCCTACACCATTTACTGATGAAGTGTTAGATAATGCAGGAGGAAAGGAGGTATATTCTTTTACAGATGGATTTTCATGATACCATCAGATACGAATTGCCAAGGAAGATTGCCATAAGACCAAATTTGCAACAGAATGGGGATCCTACAAGTATACAGTGATGTAGTTTGGATTGAATAATGCCCCAACCATATTTTCTAGGGTAGTGGTCGAAGCATTCAAGGAGTTTTTATATAAATTTATGGAAGCATATTTTGATGATTGGACTATTTTAAGCTTATTAAAAAATCACATTGAATGTTTAAGACTAATGTTGGATAAGTGTAGGTAGTGTCAGATTGCCTTAAACCTGAAGAAGTGCATCTTCTTTTCACCCTTTGGAGTGTTGTTAGGTCATATTGTGTGTAAGAAATGACTGTTGGTAGACCCATCTAAGATTGCTATTATAGTTTATCTGACCCCTCCTAATTCAGTCAAACAGTTGTGCACTGCGTTGGGACACACTAGATACTACAGGAAGTTCATTAAAGGATATGCACAGATCATAGCACCCATGGAGAAGCTTTTAAAAAAATACAGTCAGTTTAATTGGACAAAAGAATGCCAGCAGAGCTTCAACACACTGAAACAGAAAATAGTTATTGCACCTATTCTGGTTTTCCCGGAATGGAACAAGGAATTTCATGCGCATGTCGATGCATTTTCTATTGCACTAGGAGATGTGTTAGCACAACTGGGAGCTGGAGGCATTGACCACCCATTATAATTTGCTAGCAGGAAGCTATCAACAACTGAGATTAATTACACCACCATTGAGAGAGAAGGGTTAGCCATGGTGTATGCGTTGCAGAAGTTTTGCCACTACATGTTGGGAGGACACTTTAAAATGTTTATTGATCACTCTGCGCTGAAATACCTAGTCAACAAGCCAATTTTTGGGGGGGAAATATGCAGATGGATTCTGTTATTTTGGGAATATGATTTTGAGATCGTTATTAAGCCAAGAAGAATGAACAAAGGTCCTCACCACTTGTCAAGGTTGGAACATGGAGAAGAGCCTACTAGTTTGGAGGATACACTGTTGGATGCACAGTTCT
Source organism: Picea mariana (assembly GCA_032191745.1). Classification (NCBI taxonomy): domain Eukaryota; kingdom Viridiplantae; phylum Streptophyta; class Pinopsida; order Pinales; family Pinaceae; genus Picea; species Picea mariana. The sequence goes on along the minus strand of JASDQU010291187.1, from coordinate 1,686 downwards.
TGGCCGTTAGAAATATTGATGATAACTTCACGGAGATAGTTCAATTCCTGTTAATAGGAATGGAACCTAGTGAATATACAATCACCCAGAAGAAACAGCGGGTAGTGTGTGCTGCAGACTTTTCACTTATAGTTGGACAGCTATACAAGATGGGACATGATAAGATATTGAGGAGGTGTGTTATGGAGGCAGAGTGACCATTGATCCTCACAGAAGCTCATGAAGGCATCGCAGGAGGACACTACGCAAGAAAATAAACAGCGCAAAAGGTTCTTAGAGCTGGCCTCTGGTGGCCTACCTTACACAGAGATGCTAAGGACTATTATAGAGCCTGTGATGTATGCCAAAGAGTTGGGAAACCGTCCAAAAGAGATGAAATGCCTTTTACACTGCAACTGAGCCTAAAAGCATTTGAGAAATGGTCCATTGACTTCGTGGGACCTATAAACCCACCAGGAAAGCGCACAGGAGCCAGATACATAATCACTATGACAGAGTACTTGACCAGATGGGTCGAAGCAAGAGAAGTTAGATATTTTAGTGCAACTACATCTACGCGATTCATATTTCATGACATCATAACCAGGTTTGGATGCCCGAAGATCCTTATGACTGATCAAGGCACAAATTTTATTAATAATACCATTGAAGCCTTGACTGAGGAATTTGTTGTCCATCATCAAAAGAGCACACCCTACCACCCGCAAGCGAATGGGACAATTCAAGCATTCAATAAAATCTTAGAGACAGCACTAACGAAGATTTGCAGTGTGAACAAGGATGACTAGGATTTAAGAGTACCAGCAGTACTATGGGCCTATAGAACCACTTGCAAGAAGCTAACAATGCATACCCCCTTTAAGTTGGTTTATGGTCTCGAAGCAGTTGTCCCGATGGAATATTTGGTCCCAAGCTTAAGAATCACAGCCTTTACAGATATGGATGACACCGATGTTGTTCAAGAGAGGCTTGTGCAGTTGGTCGAACTACAAGAAGATAGATTTATTACAGGATTCCATCAACAGGTATAGAAGGAAAGAGAAAAGGCCTGCCATGACAGACACATCAAGAAAAAGGCATGTAAGCAAGGTGATTTGGTACTAATATACGACAACAAATTCATGAAGCATCCAAGAAAGTTCATAACACATTGGTTGGGGCCATATGAGGTTTTATATGTCATGGAAGGAGGAGATGCACAGTTGAATACCTTGAATGGAGAATGGAAGGAGGGTTTGGTGAACAGGAGACGGTTGAAACTGTACTATGACAACCAGCTTCCTCACAGCTCTCACTAAAAGCATAAGGAAAAGGATCCAGGGACCAGGTGTAGTTGAAACTGGGTACCAGACACAGGAAAGATATTCTGCACATAGTGGGGAAGTAAAGAGGAGAAGGCACAAGTTGCTCTGCATAGCCTGAAGATGAAGCAAATCAAAAGGGTCAGATCTAAAGTGCCTCGGGATGAGTCACAGGTGAGTGTTGGAGGCCTATTGGCCCTTGGGTATGGAAGTAAGTGAAGAGTAAAGAAGAAAATATAGAATCTGAACTGTGTGGAAGACACAGTGACTGATACTGGGTCGAAGTGAGTAGAAGAGAAGAAAAGACAGAGTGAAGTAAGAGAAAGAAATTCATTGGATGAGGAGATCGAGGATGACAAATCAGAAAGGAAGAGAGATCATGGAC